>JASDQU010737022.1:22516-33136 GCA_032191745.1 Picea mariana | reverse complement strand
CAATGCATCATATACCAATGAAACCACATCAATCCATCTTCATCATGTATCAATGACAACTCATTGATCCATCTTCATCATATCAATGACAACTCATTGATCCATCTTCATCTATGCATTCTCATCAAGGACAATACATGTTACATTACATAAATCATCAATCAATCACTTGACATCAATCAATCAAACCATTAGCATCAATGACAACATGATCCAACAGATTGTAAGAATGAGTAGTGGTAGAAGTGTGTAATTAGCTAAGTTCAAGAGGCATGTAGTTTTGAGTTTCTTTGTGCAACAGACTGTGTATGTAAGGCTCTGTGCTTGTTAGAGGAGTTGTCTATGTGCCTTGACTTGATTTTGGGAAGGTGGATCTGGTGCTTAGTGCACAGATCACCTGTCCAGTGTGAAGCTTGGCTTTGTGGCTTAGTGCACATTAGCAAAAGAATGTAAGAGATTGAAGCTTAACAAAGAAGAAGAAGCAGTTGGTGGACGTAGCCCCACAGTGGGGTGAACCACGCATATCATGTGTTGATGATTTTCTTTGTGTTATGATGTTTATACTCTTGATCTGCTTAGCGCACTGATTGTTATGTGTAATAGATAGATCTATGAATGCTTATTGCTTTATTTATGTTGAATATGTTAGATCTAATTTATGTTTCTAAGTGAGAAGTGTATGATTTCATTCTTACCGCACTGATCTATACTTAGGGTTTGATCTACGATGTGAATAAGACTAATAAATTGATGCATGTTGCTCTTAAGTATTTTTTGAAGTAATTGTAATCACAGATCTATGTCCCAGCTTGGTTACAGAAACCTGAGTCCTGTAACCCCCCCTGCCTCTACCTCGGGTGAGACTTCTCTTGCTTCGCAGGTGTTGCCGAAAGGGCTAGTAGTTAGGGTTTTGTTGGTGCGTTGTTGAAGCGTTGAACCCTGGGTCTTCCCCTGTGCCAAAAACACTTGGGGGAATGTTCCCTCCTGGGTAAAGGGTGTCAAATTGTGAAGGATATAAACGAGGCTTTGCTTGGTTGAGGATGCAAAAATGTTGAGGAAAATGGTTTATAATGCAAAGCGAAAATCGTCTATAGGATCAATACTGCAAGCAAGGGCATGAGATGTAATCACAACTTAACACCAAAAAATTTCCTTTTTCATAATCGTAGTCTACTTGGTGTGAAAAAGGGATAAACTTGTACCAAATAGACATCCTTTCAATTCCAATTTACGAGTGTGAAAGAGACAAGTTCACTCGACAATCTTTTTTCTTTTTGAAAACAAGTTAGAAAAGAGATTAAATCAAACTTGGTTGGGAGTCCTCTAGGTATAGGTCAACATGTTTATGAGTGAGAAATGAGGCTCAACCTAAAGTCATGTATTAGCTATAAGGGACTCCCGGTCCTATGGAAAAAATCTGTGCATGGGTACCAAATGGAGAAGAGGATCTAACTAGGGTACCCATGTTTGGTAAGTCTCTACCACTTGGTAACGACACATTTTGTAGCATATGAAGGGTTTTATGTCGCAAAAAATGAGTTCGTACCTAAGGCATATGAGTGACAGTTATAGGATAATTAAAGTGCATGGTGGAATGGATACTTATCCTATATGTTGGGTAGCGAAAATGCCTTCCCATAGTTATGAATGGTCAACATAATGCTAAAATCTGTAAGAATCCCTAGTGAAAACTACAAAAACCAACTCAATCCACTGATGTATTAGTCCATTAGGAGAAAAAATGATTCGAAACTATAGAAAGTGGGTAAAAATTGCTATAAATAGTAAAAAAACCAAAATTTACTATGTCATTTTGACTTTTTACCCAAATAGTGAAAATTGGACCAAATTACCTCATATCTTCAACTGGTGATTGTGGGAGAATCGAGTGACAAAATTAGAGATCGTCTGGACCAGGTAATTCCTCTTCCCCTCCTCTTCCTTTCTAGTGGATTATGTTTTTAAATTAGGTTTCAAAATTTGAGTAAATTAGGAAACAAATTGATTATTTTGGTGTACATGGGCTACCATTCATCAGTTCACATATATGTGAGGTTATACGCGAATGTGTAAAATACAGGACTCGTGTACTCAGCCCTATACGTAACTGTGAATGATGCAGCCCATGTACAAGTTTGTAAACAAGGTTTTCTATGGTTGCTAACTCAAAAATTGATTTTTCTCTGGCAGGATGGTGCTAGAATGGAGGGGAAGGGAACATTGGCAGGTAGATGCTGCCGTGGAATGTGATCTGTGGGCCTAAATGGCCTTGAAAATATGCGGCTTGTATAAATTTTGGGCACTCAAAGGGATGAGGGCCCAGGGGAGGTTTCTTGAGTTGCTCGTGGATTACTGGGATCCTAACAGTGAGAGTTTCAACCTCGATGGGAAACCATTGAGGATTGAATTAGAGGATATATACTTTTTTCTTGGGCTATCGCACCGGAGTGAGGTGGTGAACCTCAAAGCCCAGGGATTTAGGAGCGGTATGAAGATAGAGAAGTACATAGACACTCACTGTGTAGCAGGGACCGCGAAGGTTGGGAGTCAACTCGCCATCCGAGAGATAAACGATCTTAGCCTCAAGATTGTTGTCCTCGTTTTGACCAAGATCATAGGATCAACTTCATTGCACTAGACATCGAGGCCACTCAGGTTCTATTCTGTAGAGTTCTTGAGACTCACGGTATACGATTGGTGTACCTCACTACTGGATAATATGAAAACATAGTTAACATAGTGCAAATAGGGTGACAAGAGGAAATTTGGGTTTGCCTCTATCTTATGTAGATTTTTCTTTGAGTGGGTTCCAGGTTTGGGACCTAGAGTCGAGATCATTTCGAGAGGACCTCGCAATCCAATTATGGTGTAGTGGATTGAGGTAATGAGACAACAAGGGGGGGGGTAAGGTGCCCACACCCTACAACAATGATTTATTTAACTGGTGGAGGCAACAAGTCATTTCTTTGGATGAATACCCCTATGTAAGGATCGACTTCAGAGGGGACCCGGACATGCCACTTCCACCAGGGACCGCCTACGGGGACATAGGTATGTCAATGTTTTTAAATATTTCATTTTTTTGTATTTTTGTATAGTAAAACAAAAATATTTTTGAATGATTCTTAAGTTTTAAATAAACAATTGTGTGACACAGATGTAGTTCCGCGACGACTGAACAGGCTTCCACGTCATCATCAAAGACACTGGGGAAATGAGGTGGTAGGAGGAGAAGTAGAGAGAATCCTTCAAAAAATGCAGGGAAACCTGTCTCGTTTGACACATAGGATTTCAATGGTTCAGATAGAGGATCTGTCGGAGGCCATGTAGCAACAAGTAATTGGTGTGCCTAGAGCTTGGGTGCGACTCTTTCAGCATCTAGCAAAGACTGTAGTTTTTTATCATTACACACATACGGTGCCATAGGCGTAGATGTCATGGATCTTTTATTATTGGTTGTATATGTGTATTGAGGGTGTTGGACCCAATTTTGTACTATAAACACCATATTTTTTGAAATATATATAAAACAAGGATCTTTTCCTTTACTTATATTAAAATGTGTACATTGATGATATGGTTTTCTTTGCTTTAGTGATGTGACAAATGCCAATCTAGAATGAAATTAGCACAAGCATTGGATACATAATTAGAACTCCTAGGTATGTGATAATAAGTAATAAAATCAAATTGTTGTTCTAAAATATGTACCCATAAGAATCGTTGGAGTAATATAGGATCACGCACACAGTAACCGACGTTCAACTGACATACTACTAACTAGGAATTTAGGAAAACCTCTAAAGAGAAAATACCATGTGAGATAGCATCGTGCAAAAGTTCTATGACGACGCTATATTCGACCACATTATTCGTGGATAGGCCTAGGCATATGCCACCTGAAGACACTAGTAGACCCTCGGGTGAGTAAACCACCCAAGCGATGGAAGCCAAGTTCTGTGTATGACGATTGGCTCCGTCTGCGAATCCTAAGTAGACCAAAGACTCCGTTGACATCTTCCAACCAAGGGAAAACTCGATAAGAAAGCTAAAGACAAAAGTAAAGGGAAAAGATATATACACTAAATTACATTAGTATACAAAGAGTTATTCCCAATATTGGGGCTCAAGAATAATATATTTTCAAGTAGATCTCATTTCTGGGCTCAGCCAACATATTCCCTTCATAATCTTCTAACTCATAGGCTCATTTTTCTAAGACACGTCGCACGATATGGGGACCATGCCACATCGGTTTAAACTTGCCTGCCCCCAGCGGTTCTTTGGCTTGATCATATAAGAGGACCAAGTCACCCTTAGTATACAATTGAGGATAGATAGACTTATTGTAATGTACCTTGACACATATTTTGTTCTCCTCAATAGTTGTAAAGGCATCTTGACGCTTCTCGTCAAGACTCTCTAGGTGAATAAGGCATCGCTCGAGATCGAAAGTGTCAGGGATGAGCCCGATTGCCAACTTAAGAGAAGGGATTTCGCATTAAATAGATAATATCGAATCCACACCATGTACTAACTGGAAAGGAGAAAATCTGGTGGTATTCTTGACCGAGGTTCGATATGCCCAAAGTGTGGAATATAGCATAATGTGCCATTCAGATTTACTATGGTTGACATTTTTTTGCAAAATAGTCTTAAGAGACTTGTTGATGGCCTCTACATGTCCATTTTCCTGGGGGAAGTAAGGGGACAAATTACCATGCTTAAACCCCAACTTCGATTCTAACTCTTCCATCATTTCGTTCTGAAAGTGACTGCCATGATCAATGACAATCTCACTTGGGATACTGAACTGAGAGATAATTTGATTGAATATGAAGAAGGCAACAGTATTCCATCAGATTTAACTATAGGAATGGCCTCGGCCCACTTAGTAAAGTAGTCAACGACCACGATAATGTGTTGATGCCCCCCAACCAAAGTTGGGTTGCAATCCATGAACTCCACCCCCCACTTGGTGAAGGGACTAACGATAATGATTGGGTGAAGAGGAGATGGATGCGAGCGCATTTTCTGAGTGAACACCTGGCAGGGGTGACACTTCTTAACCATTTCAACACAATCTTTAAAGATAGATGGCCAAAAATAACCGGCTCGCAAAATTTTTTGGGTTGTCACAAGCCCAGTTAGATGACCACCACAACCCCACTGTGGCAATCATTTAGAACTGACTCGGCTTCTTCGTGAGTTAAACAACGATGTAGGATATTGTCTATTCCTCGGTGATACAAAGTGTCGTTGACGATAATGTAATTCTTAGCTTGGTATCGTACACGTCATCGGTCATCTTGCGAGAGATACTGAGGGAACTTCAAAATTTGAAGATAGAGAAAAATGTGTCCATACCAGGGATCGGACAATGAGACAAGGAAAATGTGTTTGTCCACAAGTGAATCAACATGGATAACATCTTCATCTAATCTTGGGAAGTCAGATATTAACTCCGCAAAGACTAGTGATTTCTTGGATTTTGCAGAATTGAAATCGAGATCAAATTCTTCTAAAATGACAATCCATTTATTATATTTCCCCCCTATGATACGCCTAGTAAGGACATGTTGAAATGGATTGACATCGACAACCACAGTAGTCTTTCCAAGAAATATATAATGGTGTAAATGTTGGACTGCGTGAACGACAACCAAAGCTATCTTTTCAACGTGAGAATAATTGAGCTTAGGACTGACTGAGTTTCGACTAAGATGATAGATGACGTGCTCGCAGATCTCATCATCCTCCTAAACCAAAACCATACCAATCATCTCTTCAGACGTGGTGACATAAAGCAAGTAATCCCTACTGTAGTCAAGAGACTTCAGCAGAGGCGTCGATACCAAGGCTTTGTTCAAAGAATCGAAGGACTCCTGGGATCACTCATCCGAGATAAAAGGGGTGTCCTTCTTCAAAAGACAAATGAAACCCTTAGTAATATTTTCATAGTTTACTATAAACTGACGTAAAAATTTAGCTTTCCACTGTAAACCTTGAATTTGTCGAAAAGTGCATGGGGGAGGAAATCGAAGTATTGCCTCAACCTTTAATGGATCTACCATGATCCCAATCTCAGAAACTAGAAATCACAAAAGACGACCAGATATAATGCAAAAGATGCACTTATGAGGGTTCAACCAGAGTCTATAGTGACGAAATATTTCAAAAACTAGCCAAAGGTGCTTAGTGTGATCCACTCTCTTACGAGAGTGAGAAACAAGATCATCAATATAAGCTTCGACTGTATGCTTAAGATCGTGGAATGTGAAGGTCATAGCACGTTGGAAGGTTGCTCCGACGTTTTTATGGCCGAAAGGCATTTTTTGGTATGCAAAAGTACCCCAAGGAAAAATAAATGTCATATTGTGTTGATCCTCGGGTTTAATTTGAATTTGGTTATACCCTGAAAATCTGTCCATGAAAGAAAATACTTCACTTCCCGCACACTCATCGAGAATCTGATTGATGAAAAGTGTCAGGAAGTTGTCTTTAGGACAGACTTTGTTTGGGTCATGAAATTCGATGCATACACGGATGGTTCCTTGCTTCTTATTCACAGGAACAGGATTGGATACCCATTTAGTCAAGGGAACCGGGTAGATAAATCCAACATTAAGTAGTTTCTCTACCTCTGCCTTAATAGCAGGGGCCTTGCGGGGATTGATAGCTCTAAGACATTTTTGAAAAGTCTTAGCATCTAGACAAGTTCTAATCTCATGCTCGACAATACAAGGGTCGATTCCTAGAATCTCTTCATATTACCATGCAAATACATCTCGGAATTCCTTGAAGAGTTCTGTGTAGATCAGGATTTCTTCTAGCGAACAATCTACACCGATATGTACATTTTCAATATAGCTAGGGGTATGAGATATATCGATTGTGATGATAGGAGAGATACTCACCATATTTCCTTCGGCATAAATGTTGTGTGTATCAAGTGGAACTATGGTGTGATCGACTATTTCACTCAAAGTAGATCGACAGTCATCTTGTTCAATTCTAGCAAGATCCAGGAGAAAATAAGAGCGATGATGTATATCATCCCAAGGTTTTTCAGAACCATTCATGGCTTCGATGATGGCTTCATCCAAGGAAAAATTATCATTGATGCAATCATGTGAACAAGACAATGAAGTGGCCCACATAGCCTTAAGCACAGGATCCTCCTCGTCCATCGACGAGGTAATAGGATCGGGATCGACGGAAGAGTCAAGAACATCTTAATACGTAATCTCCGCTGTCGATAGTGGCATGGCCATTCCAGTATGCAACTGACCTTCACAAGATGAAGTCAAGGAAGGTAGGGTCCAAGGATCATTAAAATCGGAAGTGTGGAAAGGAGAAAACCTCTCTGACAAAATGGGCTTACTAGACATGGCGTAAACACGGTGAATCGGTGCCATGAAGTCGAAGGTACCCATAAGGGATGAACACATTCTGACATTGATATTCTCAGTTGTCGGCTGAGAATTTTCGACCACGGGGATCGACGGTCCAATTGATGCATTGGGTCTAGCATACGCAAAGGATAACTAGTCTATCATCACGATATTCCCATCGACTGGAAAACAAAGAGTGCGAAAGATGGATGATACGACAACAGTCATAGCATAAGTCCAATTGCATCCTAGTAACAATTTATAATTGAGAGATACATCAACTACCTTAACATCCACCTCTACCATATTCCCACCTAACTGGACCGGAAAGGTAGTAAGAACACCATGAGGGCGGAAGGAATGACCGTCAAAAGAAGTCAACATGGTCGACAATTGAGAGAGATTCGGAGAGCCAAGATATTTCCAACATATCAAGGACATCACACATGTAGCAGTGCCTTCATAAAAAACCACATGTTTGATGGCATACTTTGAGTACCCCACGTGGATTTGGAATGCCACATGGTAAGGCAAGAAAGGATTCACATTCGTGACGTCAAACTTGATAACTTTTGAGCCACTGGGGTCTAGAGCTATAATGCAGATAACAAGGCATTCCTCTATGAAGGACACGTATGGAGTACCTATAGAGCCGACATCGCACAAGGGGTTTGACCCAAGTCCTCAACAATAGATTAATTTTGGGAAGCTCTAGCATTTGGATTGTGAGTAGAGTGCTTTGGTACTCCTTTCAGAATACGAGGCAGTGGCTATGGTTTTTTGATCTATAAATTCATCTATGGAGGAGGAGGAGGCAATTCTAGACCAAGTATAGCCTATGAAGAACTATAATAGCGAGATCGGGTGGCTACATGAACCTGAGAATTGACCATATTGATACACAAATGGTCATTGTTTTCTGATGATGGGTTTTGAATCCCACCAACCACATTTCGGGCATTTGAGGAGCTCGAGGTCATGTGTTGGTTATGTGGGAAAGGATTCATCAGCACGGCGGGCGGTAGAGATAAGAGCCTCGCAGCTTCCACAAGTTTGGGGCATAAATGAGTAATATGATCATCTGTACAAAGCTTACTGGGAAATTTCATCTTACGTCTTTCTTTCTTGCCCTCTCCAGCATTAGTAATCATCTTCTCATTATTACCATTGTCCTTGGGTTTATTATTATTTTTCCCACCCTTACAATTATTATTGCGTCCTTTGTTCTTATTCCTGCCTGGTTATTGGTTACCATTTGGGCTAGTCAACGATTGCACAGAATGTACATCCGTCGACTAAGTGGGATTGGAAGACACAGACGAAGCTGGCCCTCCTGCAGACTAGTTTAGAGACAACTCTTTCAAATGGCTTGTCACCGATTCTACGGATTTCACATTGGCAGAGCCTACAATGTCGTCAGCATGAGGTCCAGGATTTTGTCTAGGTTCATAGGTTGACCTCGGTGCATCCTGAAGAATTTGGTATAACATCCCAGACTAAGCGTATATAAGATCTAACTTTTGGGATTTGAATATTGTTTCTTCCTCAGTTGTAACCCCGGATGTAGAAACATCCTTCGAGATAAGAGGCTACAAAGAATTAAGGAACCATTCTAAAAGAAATTCTGGGGGTATGTAGGTCTTAATCAACCTCTTCCGTCTATGCCACTCCTGGATGTGATCTGAGATATGAGTGGTTGTGTTCTGGCATAAAGTCGACAAAATTTCTAGGGAAACATCATACTGAGCCGACAATTGGAAGTGGTTAAGAAATACTAACACCATTTGACTAAAGTTCCCATACGCCCCTCTAGGTAGCTCGATATACCATTTCACGGTGACCCCAATGAGGGTGCATTGAAATAATCTTAATCAAATGGAATCGTCCTTGAGGGAATTTGAAGAGCACCATAGGTGAAAGGTGGTAACGTGATCATCAGGATCCTCACCATTCTTACCTTTGAACTTCAGAATTGTCGAAGGAAGATTGGTGGGGATGGGGGGCCATGTAGGATCATGAAACACAGATTTGTTCATCAACTCAAACAAATCTGGCAGATTAAGCGTGGCTAGAAAACTGAGATGAGGTTGAAGAATCTGGCCCCAAGCTCCCTGGAAAGATTGTGTCTGAGGAACTGCAGCCCATCTAGGGTTCTGGTAAGCACCATGGCCCTATCTGGGATTGTAAGACACTCCTCCAGGTTGATTCATAAGAGGTTGGTTGGGAATCATTCCAATAGGAATGTTCTATTGGGGGTTATAAAAGTTTCCCCCGGCGAGAGTATCTTCGGGTTTGGGGTTTCCCAAGGAGTGAAAGTGACCTCCTCCTTTGAGTAGGATTTGTTTGAGGGATTTGAGAATCCCCAAACAAAAATGGAGTATAAGGAGGGGTTGTGGCCCCAAGTGCAATGCTAGCATTAGGGCCATGTTGATGGGCGAAATTGACCGTCTGTCAACTGAGATAGTGGAACCGGTCCGGGGTTGTCTAATAACCCAAGTCGTTTGGAATGAACCACCCTGATGGGTTTAGCGGCTCCATTAGCCGATCTAAAATCCTAAAAGAACAAAAGAAAACTAATCTAAACTAACTAAAACTAAATAAAAAAAACTAAACTAACTAACAATAAATAAAACAAACAAAACTAACTAATGAACTAATCTAAATAAAACTAACTACTAAACAAATTAAACTAAAACTAAACTAAACTACTCTAACTATTCTATATATAATTTACTAATTAATATTATACTAACTCTAATCAACTATCTAACTACTAATTGCAATATCACTTATTCACAAAATATACAATATAGACAATTGACAGATTTAATTAAAACCTGCAAAACTCATGAATATTCTGCCCTAAGATAGCAAAAGATATTTTTAATTTTTTATAGTTTTATGAACAAGAAATAAACAAAAAGATAATTAAACCAAAACACTAATCTGAGCTACAAATATATCTAATTAAATCAACGAAAATGATCATAAACTAACCTGGAAATACGCTCCAGATTTGTCCTGTGTATGATGACTGTACTAGCAGATCGGAGGAAGGAAACTCACACTGAATAATCCAGAAGATTCTCGTAAACGATTGCTTCTATGCTCTTTGAGATTGTTTATAGGACAAACAAGACATAAAAAATCATAACAATTATATGATTTATAAATCTCTGCAATAAGGGAAACCTGTTATGCAAAAACTTATACTTAATAATCCAAT
>JASDQU010737022.1:0-22466 GCA_032191745.1 Picea mariana | reverse complement strand
CAAGTTGTATGATTTTTAAAGTAGATGTTTCCACTTCAGCGTTGATCTTTTGGCAGATAGACCAAGGCATCACATTGGATGATGCTCCTGAGTCTACCATACAATTATGCACATTTCTGTTGAAAATCTCAAAAGTTAAAAGAAAAGGAGGTACATTTTTGCGAGTACTAGGAGTAATAGCTTGTGGCTTCTTACTCGCAGTGTCTAATGCTAATTTATCTACATTATTTACATTATTTACAGGGACTACAGGAACGCTTCCTTTATCTTGAGAATTAGAATTATTTTTAGTGGAAGTCTTCTGAGGGACTTTGCTTTGCACAACCTTGTTACCACTTGAATTACCATTCTTGTCGTTCTCTGAAATATTTTGCAACATTTTTTGAAGCAGAAATGGAAACTTCAATAACTCATAAAAAGAAATGTTATCCCTTAGCTTTTTAAGATCTTCAACAACATCATAATCTAAGTTGGGGTTCACATTACTCTGTTTAGTCTCAGCTGATTTAGATGGCTTTGGAGGCGAAGTTTTGGTGTTCTCGGTAGAAGGCTGGTTTGTTGTCTTACTCCTAGTATTATAAGGGCGAACAGTCTCGAAGTTAGCTTGAAAGATGCTGTCTGAGAAGTGTCCAAAGATGTTTGGAGAAGACTCTTCTTCTTGAACTGTTTCTTGTTCAACTGCCTCTTGAGGGATCTCAGGGGGTATCAAGTTATCTTGGGCTTCTAGAATTGTTTGAAGGGCACATTGCAAACTTTCTAGGTTTAAGCCTTCGGGGTTTGGATTAGGTCTGTTGGTAGGAAAAGGCTTTCGAAAAGGGGGTTTGTAGGGTCCTTTACTCGAGGAAGCTTCTTCAGTCGACCTTTTTAAGTCTATAACTTGATTCGACAGTTTTTGAACAACTTTAGTTAAATTTTCCAAATCAGATTTTTCAGGTTGTGTTTTATTTTGAGTAGGTCTGGGGAGAATTTCAATCTTCTTTTTGGAAGAAGAACTAGTCTCGGTATCGTTGCTAGAAGAGTCTTTAAGACTAAGTATGTGTTTTTCAATCTGGCTGGCCTCCTTGAAGGCCTCTAACAACGTGGCTTTCTTGGACCGTTTAACCCAAATAGCTATGCTTTGATGTAAAGCTTTAGTGTAGCAAGCTATTATAAGACTCTCAGCAGGCATAGAATCTGTAGGGATTTGGTTTTTAAGCGTTAAGAATCTTTGATTAAAGTCTCTAACTTTTTCTTTTGGGTTCATTCTTAAGCTAGAAAGATCCATGACTAAGACTTCTGGAGGTTACCATCTCCGAACTTTTCCAAAAAGCATGACTCAAACTTTTCCCAAGACATGATGGTATGGGGTTGCTGGGTAAAGTACCATGTCAATGCATTACCCTCAAAAGTATAAGGGAAAAACCTACAGACAACATCTTCATGTTCAACATTATGGAGTCTAATGGCTAACATAAATTTTTTAATATGATCTTCAGCTATCTGTTTTGAGTCGGGGTCAAACTTGGGAAGCCATTTCTCCGGGTGCTTAGGTAAAGGGTGTTGGGCTCCAGGTATAGCTATAGCATCCTGATCAAGCCAGGGTCTAGCAGGATTGTTTTGATTTGCCATTGGGGTAATGGGTGTGGAAGGCTGGGAAGGTGAATTGCCTTCGTCAGAAGAGGAATCTCCTCTAGAAGAGGAAGGAGATGATGGAGGTGGTGAAGTAGGTATCCCAGATCCTCCTGCAGCAGGATTTGTGATTGGATCTGTGGGATTCACAGTGAGGTTAGTGTCACCTAATTGTTCTCTGATATCAGAGAAGTCCAAAGGTTGACCCCACGGACGGTTTGGTTGCCTAAGACGAGCTAAGGCACTATGTGTTTTAATAAGAGACTGGCGGACAATCTCTTGTATGTCACCACCTGTAGGATTAGGGGTTACTGGATCAACTGTGATCTGTGGATCATCGGTTGAAGTAGTTGTTGTTTGAAGGGGAATATTATCATGTGAATGGCTTCTGGTCACTATAGGTGATCGATTAGGGGGGGGAGGAGTCTTGCAACCGCCTTGTGCCATTAATTAAGTTCGGGCCCTCCCTCTAGCGCCATTTGTTGACAGGCGAAATTGACCATCCGTCAACTGAGAGAGTGGAACCGGTCCGGGGTTGTCTAATAACCCAAGTTGTTTGGAATGAACCACCCTGACGGGTTTAGCGGCTCCGTTAGCCGATCTAAAATCCTAAAAGAACAAAACAAAACTAATCTAAACTAACTAAAACTAAATAAAACAAACTAAACTAACTAACAATAAATAAAACAAACAAAACTAACTAATGAACTAATCGAAATAAAACTAACTACTAAACAAACTAAACTAAAACTAAACTAAACTACTCTAACTATTCTATATATAATTTACTAATTAATATTATACTAACTCTAATCAACTATCTAACTACTAACTGCAATATCACTTATTCAAAAAATATACAACCTATACAATTGACAGATTTAATTAAAACCTACAAAACTCATGAATATTCTTCCCTAAGACACCAAAAGATATTTTTAATTTTTTATAGTTTTATGAACAAGAAATAAACAAAAAGCTAATTAAACCAAAACACTAATCCGAGCTACAAATATATCTAATTAAATCAATGAAAATGATCATAAACTAACCTGGAAATACGCTCCAGATTTGTCCTGTGTATGATGATTGTACCAGTAGATCGGAGGAAGGAAACTTGCACCGAATAATCCAGAATCTTCTTGTAAATGATTGCTGCAATGCTCTTTGAGTTTGTTTACAGGACAAACAAGACATAAAAAATCATAACAATTATATGATTTATAAATCTCTGCAATAAGGGAAACCTGTTATGCAAAAACTTATACTTAATAATCTAATTAATGAAGAAGAGAAATCTGTCATTCATAAACTGAAACAAGTAATTGCTATGTTTTTAAATAATGGAAGAAATCAGATATGGATTATATTAATCAAATCATATCATTTGCAAAAGACTAAGATAGCTAAAGTAGTCATTAACCAAATGCAAATTGATAAACATCAACATGAAACAAAAGATTGATATTATGAAAAGCTAACGCTGTAGCAGAACATCAATTTATGTCTCAGTCTGTATTAGATATCCATTATCCTGGTTCTCCCACAAGCGAGGATGATCATTATTACAAAAATAATAAGTATTTAAAGGTTTTCCACAGGGTAAAACCTCCCTGTGGAAGTTATAAAACTGATTACATGAAATCTGGGAGATATCCCAAAGTTGCCTAAACTAGGAAATAAAAAATGAAACTAAAACATCCAAATATCCTCTAAACTGTCCATCATATCCCATGCAATTTCGAATTCACCTGAAACAGGTCAGAAATAGACGAGTTAGAGAGATATTTTATTAATAAAACAATAAAAATCTAATTCTACAGTCTTAGCTATAGAATCATCTGATTCTGTAGCTAGTCTAAAATAAGATACAGAATCGGAATTGAAATTAATTCAAATCTTTTAAGAGATTCCATTCAATTGACATCCAACAATTATTTGAGAAAAAATCATAAATTGAAACCGTTATTCCATTATGAACTCAAACAGGATCCACATCATTTAACCGAATACAAAGATAGCAATACTCTGTTTCGATTATTTTCATAAGTCGGGTAAATGAAATCATATGTAACAGCATCGTAATCGTTTCTCAACAAATCGAATCCATCTATTATGAGATCGTTTTGATATCCAATCGAAAACAAAACAAATCGCAAACACTTCGTTACACTTGTGAATCGAACAGGATTATCACGATAATTGTATAGAAAGCGATTTAGGCTATGAACGAATCCAAACCATAACTGACTCATAACAGAATCATAACAGGATTAATCAAACAGAGTTTATTATAGATTTCGATCATTGATCATTGCACAGTAAGCAAACAAGGTCGATTGATTTTGATCGCAATCGTTTTAGTCAAATGAATCATAACAGGGTTTGATCAATTCGTTTCACAAATTTAAAATACAGAGCATCAATTATAATCTGAACTCAACTCATAGGACAAACTTTCCAAATTAGAATAAGAGCGAATCGATTAGCTAAGATTTTCACACAGTTGTTATGATTCGGGTTCATTTCCCGATTCGGGCGCGAATGTGATTTGAGCGCAATGTTTTCATCAAAGAAATAGAGTCATTATCTTTAACTTGGAAACAATCAAAGATAGAACATCACATGACACAGCATCGTAACAAGTATCCTCCCGAAAACATTTACCAGTCATAGCATACCAATGATAACGAAATCGAATCCGAGCAAAAATCGTAACAATCAAACTCAATCAAATCGTTTACCAACCATAGCATATGGATCATAACAAAATCAAATCTGAGCATGATTTTGTTCTAAACTGAATACGAAAAATTTCCTTTTCAAATCGGATACATACCAATTCATTTGAAGGCAAACAATCAAACAAATTCAAACGAAGATCACTCAAATCCAATCAAAATCTATTGATTTCTATACTGGGAATAATCAGATCGTATATTGAATTGAAATTTCTTTTTATTCAAAGAAAAGCTATATATATAGAATGCACGCAATATAACAGAGCCATTCAAGATGTGAACAAAACTGTTTAAAAGTGAATTCAAATCGTTATATCAACCTAGATTATTTACAAAACAAAATGTTGTCAAAACCATACCTGTGTAGTGACGAGGCTGCTTGATTATACCAGCTTGGAATTTACAACAGCCGTGGATGATTCCACGTTCTTGAACAGAATGGAGCCGATTGTCTTTTTCTTTTTATCTATCACTTGGAGCTTGGCTTTTTGACTGGTTAGCACTGCAATCTGGTCTTCCAAAGATTGAATCTTTGATTGGAGTATCGGAACATCAATATAATATCGCTCTAACCATGAATTTCACTGGTCACAGGGTGACTGTGTGGGTTTTGAGGGTTTGGGAAAATGACCGAGGGTTTCACGAGGCAACTTAATACACGGGTAGTTAGGATCGTCTTTTAGGCAGGGGGTAGATTTGATACAAAATCATAAGAGGGTTCGGGACATAAACCTTGCGAGTAGGGGTACTCGCTGGCCAAAAAACGCTCAATATCCAAATCAAAATCCTCACTTAGGATGATAGGGTTAGACTCGACAGAGGGTTTTTGTTTGTTTCGTGCCATTCTCGAAATGAGCCGGGAATTCCTTTTCCCTTTAGCATTTGCAGTAAGTTTTGTCTTGGGATTTTTCCTCATAGGCTTTTTAATAACTTCTGTGCTCTTAGTTACAATGTAGGGTAAATCAACAAGAGGGTAGGCCGAGGGTTTAGGCAGTAGGAGGTGAAAGGGTACCGGCGGTTCGGCCTTCGTTTCAATTACCACAGGTTTATCAACCTGCGCAGGGTCGGTGTCTTCAAAGCCATTACGGGCGATGAAAGCCCTTCAACTATCACCAAGCAAACTCAACTGATAAACAACGGTGAGCTTAATAAGCCCATGACGAAACAGGCTGTTGTCAACCTTGTGCCTCTTAAACTTTTTAGACATCTTATACAGGCTCCGATGAAAGTAGAACGGCATGTTTAGAGGATACCCTATAAAAATCATCAGCAGACACATGTGGTAAAGGAACACAAGTCCGTATCGACCTTCGCAGGTCACGAACTGCTTGATTATCATCAAACTATCATGTCATCGCGGTTTAAGTGCAGAGATAGTCATACCTCTGTCACAAGAGGTAACTTTGCGGGATAGAAATAGCAATGTCCATGGCACTTCCTCGACCTTGCAATTCTTAAACCAACGTTGTCCCGAAGTAGGTAACCCCGTAGCTGAGCTGATAAACTGTTCATCAATATCTAACTGTACATTGCCTACCTTGGCTCGACATCCATCGAAGGTCATGGAAAAATATCGTGCTACACAAAGGTTAAAACCCTTGAATCGTTTCACGAAGGTAAGCCATCCATTGTCTTCCAAATCTTGGCAAGCATTGTCAAACATTAACTGGGCCTGGCCGCCATTGGGCTCAACTCTCACGACTGGTGCCATGGAACCGAATGCATGGTAAGGGAAGGGTTTGAATTCACCAACACAAACAGTAACAGAGCTACCCGAACCAACAGCAATGAACGAGCCAAAAGGGATAAGCATAAATGCGAGCATGTGAAGGTGGTGGAGTCTGCCATGCATAACATTCATTACCCAAGTACAACTACCGATTTACATGGTTGTTCAATCCATAATAATAGTTCAACCATCGAATCGTGTGTACAACTAATAAAATCAAATGTGTATAACAATATGCGCCAAGATTATGCCATAGTGTTCAAACATCCGACATATAAATCAAAACCCAAAATCAACTATGCGCCAATGTATATAATCAAAAGTTTAGCCAAGGTGCCAAACGATATTCATATAGTTGACAAGCCAAAAGCTATAAAAAGATTAACATAAGGATTATATCATATATATAAACAAAATTAATCATAACCCCTATGCATAATCAAAGATCAGTCAAGTCATAAAAAGTGTAAATCCAAATGCTCAATGCCTTACAAACTCAATAAAACCAAGTTATACAATCAATATAAGAATATCCAATGAGTATAGTTTGAAAGTTCTTCTAGCCACATAACGATACACAAAAGGCAAGCGCAGTAGGCATATCGATAAAAACATCATGACAGTTCAGATAGTGATCGAAATGTGACCTCGAAAGGAGAAGTTTTAATGCTTACAGTCATGAAAACTTAACGAAGACAAATGCGCAAATGTCGCAATGAAAATATCGTCTATTCGAAAATTGCAACAAAACTTGATGTTTGAAAGACATAGGTGTAGGCAGCCTATAGGATAATAGAAAAAAGTGAATTGGCTGCCAACAGGCCAGCAGATGGGATGGAGTTTGAAAACTGCGAAGTAAAATTTGGCATACCATAGTAAAAGGACTAGAGGCCATAGGGATGGACTGAACATTATAGCCCAGTGAGTGACCAAGATACCCAAATGGGTTCAAGGCAATATATTGAGCATTCACTGTAGGACGAGTAGTAGTAATGATAGGTGCCTCTGGCACTAAAACCATTGTGGTTGTAGGAGTCGAAGGGCTGCCATTAAATATAGTAGGTGTGGGAGTTGAAGGGATCCCATTATTCTGATGATTCAATTCAGTACTCATCCTTGTAGAATCACAAGTCTAAAAAGTGTAGGTGTGTGTACCACGTCTAATAACTCTACACCTTTTAGAAGGAAAAGACTTGAAATCTGGTGGTAACTGTAAAATGTGGCAGGACTAGTGGGGAGGCTGGTCGGACCCCATGATGACTTAAGACTCAAGATACAAAAATAAATCCTAAGGAAACTAGTAATCAAAGAGCACACCAAAAATCAAATGGCCAATATGCACACAAATAGGGTAAAGTGGTTGAAAGGGGCCTCCCTCCCTAAAGAAGGTATGCCTCACCCAAGAGGGGCTTGAGACTCCCTGCTAAAGATCAGAGGTAACAAAATTAGTTATAAGGTCCCTCGTGGGATTAACAACAGTCGGTTAGATCCCCCGAGAGAGGTAATCCTCCATAAAGGTTATGTGTTTTACGACCCTTATCTGACCCAGGGTACTTGCAAAATAACCCCTGCAAGTAACCTATGTGGCACCTAAGTCAAGAAACTAAGCAACCAATGTATAACCGATGCACAAGCAAGCAGTCATAAGTCAGGTCCACCGTATGGGAAGGGTAGCAAAGCCCAAAACCTTGAAAGTATCGCCTCTCATGGAGGTAAGGGAACTAGCAAGATCCCTAGATACAAATATATCCCCAGAAATATCTCTGACGCTAAGAAGGTATCAGGGGGGATATCCCTTCAACCAACCTCGCACGACCTCGTGATTAACTCCAGTGTAAGCAGAGCCTCTTGATATTGCCTATTATACAATGGATTTCTCCACCCCCTTAGTCAGACACATATGTTGATTTAATAACCTTGGAGAAGTTTACTCACAAAATCCTATTCCAAGGCACTAAATCCTAAGCTAGTTTGTGCATTGTAGAAAATAAAATCATTACTAAACAATTTTAAATTATAGCGTTAATTTTAATGGTTGTGCTTACTCAAAAAGGTATGGTGGTGAAACTCATGATGTTATGACTCAACAAGTAAATTAAATATGAATACAATGCAAAGTCCTAACTTCAATTTTCAATGAATGATATGATTCTTAAAACAATCCAATTTTCAATTTCAACTCTGCAATTTTGAATAAAAATGCAATCTTTCTTTACATGCACTAAGCTAAATGACGAAGACTCAAAATATCAAAATGTCAATCAATGAAAAATGCCTAATATTTTTGTATTTTTAATATAATAAAAATGAGAATGCATGGATTGAACAACAGTTTGATATATAAAGACTCTATTGTGTATAGAAAGAGACAACTCAAGTAGGATACCAAGGAGCAATACACCCAGCCTAATGTACAAGGACAATCAAAATAAAAATATTATGAGAAAGACTCCACCCAAAAATTCAACCAAACACAGGTTTCCTGTCATCCCACAGACACTTAGCAGACACTACAAAGACCCAAGAAGACTCAGCAATCATCAAAACCTACCCGACAACCACCAAACCCAACAAACAAGCAAAAGAGGTTGATGTACACGACTATTCAAGGAAACAACACATATGTACGCAACTTTCATAAGGACATCACGTGTATATATGCGAATGTCAAGAAAAAACCTGTGTATATGTTTCAAAAACACATCTAGGCAAAGGAGAAGGTTGAAAGACTCAGACCCAGAGTGAACAGAGGCTATCAAGCAATTATATGAAAAGAAACACAATATGAACAAGAGAAATCTAAGGAGAAAAACACTCCAAACCCTGAGAAAGAAGATTCTATCCCCATTATGGTTGCCAATTCTTTTACGAGGAAAATCTCTCTATGGCTAGGGGTAAACCACAACAAACGAAAACGATTGCAGAAATCAACTCTATTCTAAAGTATTCTATATAAACGAATATGCTAGAAAGACAAGATAAAAGGCCTACCTCTCCTAGATGTTTGATGAAGTCCACCGTTGAGCACTTGACCCAAAGAAATATACCTACAACTAGTCCTCAACAACTAAGAAAAACAATCATTTGGTGATAATATATTATGTTAGCACATTCAATAGCATAATCCATTAGTATACATAACAAATACACCCATGGAATATTAATTCAAATATTTTCAAGATATCAATTGGACAGGAAAATAGTATTTCTATTAATATATGATTAGTAGAAGTAAAAAAGTTACAGACTTTCATGTTGGCATGATTTGGAACCAAGAAACTAACTTTCTTCAAGTTGGGCCTCCACCACTTCAATCCTTCACCAAAGGCAAGCTCATAGAAGAGAGACAATGAAGCTCTAAATCAATAAGGGAAGATCTTGGGGGTTGCACATTGTGTTTAGACTTAAAGGAGAAAGGGATGCAGACTCGATATGAAGTGAATAATTTCTCCAGAGTAACTTTGCTCTCAAAGTTGAATTATTTATCCTCCTTTCCATAGCTCAGAATTGGCCCATTTATAGCCTTCAAATGGAACTGATGGGCTAAGTTGGAATGTTTCCAGTATATGGAAGACCAAGGATCATTGATCTCCTGTCGTGACATCGAAACCCCACACCATTTTTTATTTTTGGGCACAAATCCCAATGTACACGAACTATAGTGGTGAAACCCGCGTATACGCATGATGTATAGTCGACAAGGTGCGTATATGTGGAAAAAATGTATTTTTAGTTCTGGGATTTGCAAAAAAGGGATGAAAAGTCTGCATATGGAAATGGAAAAAGGCCCTCTGTGCAAGATTGCATAGGGTGAGGCAAATCTTGCTATAACACATCCACTACCAAAAATGATTTTTTTCGTAGAGGTGAGGTTTTTTTTACAATTGTTTCCAATTTTGTAACACTAAAAACCTCCACTATAACCTCTGCTAGAGGGTATTTTCCTTGTAGTGAGTTCGACTCAGAGAAATGCGAAATAAGGAAAGAAGGATTAGGCAAGTTAGTGGTGATAACTATAAGGACTTTGAACAACATATATGTTTTGAATGGAATTGGAAAAGAAAGTTGTTGTTTAGGAAAGGAAAATGAAAGTTGGCTCTGGCACAAAAGAATGGGTCACATGCATTTTGAAAATATTTCCAAAGTCAACAGAAAGGAAGTAGTAAGAGAAATGCATGAAATCTCAAAGCCAACGAATACTCTATGTAAGAATTGTCTATAGGGAAAACATACCAGTACCAAGTTCAAATCAAAGGGGTACTCAACAAAAAAACCATTGGAGATTATACATACCGATCTATGTGGACCAACAAGGATAAAGGGATTAAATGGTGATCAATACTTCATGCTACTAATTGATGACTACACAAGATTGACTGCAGTTTGATTTTTTAAGAAGAAGTCATAGGCATTTGAGCACTTCAAGATATACAAAGAGATGGTTGAAACATAGACAAACTTGAAAATCAAATGTTTGAGATCATACAATGGTGGAGAGTTTACATAGAAAGAATTCATGGATTTTTGTGGTGAACATGGGATAAAAATAAAATTCTCAGCAGCCAAGACACCTCAGCAAAACGAAGTTGCTAAAATAAAGAATAAGATAGTACAGGAGATGGCCAAAACCATGTTAAAAGATTCCAAGTTGGGTGACATCTTTTGGGCATAGGCAATACATATAGTAGCTCATATATTGAATAGAGGGATGCTTAGAAGTAAAATTGATAAGACTCCCTATGAGCTATGAAAAGGAAGGACAACAAATGTGAATCATTTTAGAGTGTTTGAAAGCAAGTGATACATCAAAAGAGAAGACGACAGGATTATAAAATTTTACTCCCAAGTTGACAAAGGCATACTTGTCGGGTACTCAAGAAAAATCAAGGCATACAAGTGTTTCAATATGAGACTCAATAGAATAGTGGAAGACATCAATGTATAGATTGACAAGGCTAGTGTACGTAAGTCCAAAGAAGAAAGAAAAGACTCAACATAGCAGGAAGAAGAAGAGGATTTGAAAGAAGAAGTAGAATCAAAATAAGAATAAGAGCATATAGATGCAAAGCAAAAGGAAGATGACCAAAAAATGATTCAGAACTCTCCCAAAACATCTAGTCAGTGAGCGCAGAAAAATCATCCATCAGAACCGATCATTGGGAACAAAGATGTAGGAGTTGAAACTCGAAGAAACTTCTACTCACCAAAACAAAGACGTCTAGAACTATTGTCCACAGTTGAATCCAATAGTTTTTAAGAAGATGACACTGATGAACATTGGATCAAAGATATGGAAGAAGAACTGGATTAGATAGAGAAAAATGAAACATGGGAACTTGTTCCAAGGCCCATGGATAAGAATGTGATTGGCACAAAATGGGTATTTAGAAACAAGATGAACAAGGATGGACAAGTAACCAGGAATAAATCAAGGTTAGTATGCAATGGATATGCTTAGGTTGAAGGAATAAATTTTGAAGAAACTTTTTCCCCAGTTTCCAGAATGGAAGTAGTCGGATTGATATTTGCTTAGGCATGTTTGAAGAAAATCAAAGTATATCAGATGGATGTAAAATCATCCTTCCTAAATGGAGAACTATAAGAGTAAGTCTACATCGAACAACCAAAAGGATTTATACTGTTAGAAAAGGAATATTATGTTTGCAAATTGAAGAAGGCAGTATATGGACTCAAACAAGCCCTCGGAGCACGATATTCAAGTCTAGACAAGTATCTAGAATAGCAAGGGTTAAGAAAAGGAAATGCAAACAACAATATCTACATAAAGGTAAATCAAAACAATTTGTTGATAATTGAAGTTTATGTTGATGACATTATTTTTGGCAGTAATGATGATAGGATGAGTAAGAAATTTGCTAAAGACATGCATAATGAATTTGAAATGTCATTACTTGGTGAGTTGTCTTTCTTTTTGGTACTTTACATATGTCAACTAGATACATGTATTTTCATCTTGCAGACCAAGTATATCAAATAAATGTTGAAGATGTTTGGAATGGTAGATTACAAGCCTATATGTACTCCCATGCGGACTAGTTAAAAATTGAGCAAAGATGATATATCCAAAGATACAGATAATAGAATCTACAGATTGATGATTGGCAGTTTACTCTATGTGACCGCATCAAGACCGGATGTGATGCAAGTAGTTGCACAGGTGGCAAGATTTCAAGCAGTACCAAAGGAAACACAGGTTATGGTAGTAAAGAGAATATTCGGATATCTCAAAGGAACATAATACTATGGATTATGGTATCCAAAAGGGAATGATCTATCTCTAGTTGCATACACAGATGTAGATTGGGAAGGAAGTGTTGATGATAGAAGAAGTACAAGTGGATAATCCTTCTACTTGGGTGATTTTCGGGTATCTTGGTTGATCAAGAAACAGTATTTTGTATCATTTTCCATGGAAGAATCAAAGCATATTGTATCAACAACATGTTGTACATAGGTTCTCTAGATGAAGAAAACTTTGCAGGACATACAAGTGGAATATAAGGATCCTATTATGATATTATGTGACAATACCAGTGTTATAAGTATCTATAAGAATCCAGTGATTCATTCCAAGACAAAACACATTCTAACCAAGTTTCACTTTCTATGGGAACATGTTACAGAGAACAACATCAAGGTAGAGTATGTTGGTATAAAAGAGAAGATTGCAAATATCTTCACCAAACCTCTTCTGAGGGAGACTTTTGAGTATCTTCGACAAAAACTTGGAGTAGTTTCATCCCCACAGTGAATGATTTTTGAAAGAATTGAATAGTTTTTAAATGTTTTTTTCATAGATGTACATGAGGAGGCACCATGAAGAGAAACATAAATAGAGATCAAAGGCTTATTGACAGTGGGAGAAACCCCAAGGAGAAGTTATCCTTTTCCATTTATGTCAGAGGGGGGGAGAAAAATAGAGGCAGGAAGAGAAGAGGCATGAAGACAGGCAAAGCCAACACATGAAGATTTGGGGAGCCAACATGAGCATGAGTGTTTTCATTGTTGTGTCCAAGTGTTTCCATCAATTCCAAAGGGGGAGATTGTTTAAAGATGAATTAATTGTTGAAAGATTAATTATTTCAAGGATTAATTAATTATCGAAAAATATTAACATTTTTTTGCAGGGATAATTAATTATATCATGTCATTAATTAATTATTACATTTCATTAATTAATTATTGAAAAATATTAATTTGTCGAAAGTTTAGATATTGGAAGATTGGTTGTCATTGATGTCAACCCTTGAACAAAGTTGCATGTCAAAGTAAAGTGAAAGTAAACAGAAGATAATGGGTTGCATGTGAATTGCATGCCATCATTAAGAAATTTCCCCTTAAAACAAACATAAGAGTCAATTGCAAATCACTTCTATGTATTCATTTCTGAGAATACAGATTGGAGATCTAAGGCAATGAGTCGAAGATAAATAAGTCTAGTGAAGTAAGGAGTTTGTAGGAGCCAAGAGTATGGATAAGGGGTTTCATACATGAATTATTTGAGTATATCCACAGGTTTCAGTAGGAAAAGAGTAGACATTTGCACCTACAGTGAGGGAAATAACGGATACCCGTGAGTAGACAGTACACACAGTCGTGGACCTGTGAGGAAAATTTGTGGAGATGAGGGATCTAAAACTCAGGATAGATACAATATTTAAGGTATGTCTTCATGTGTGTGTTAGGGTGAGTATTCTGAATAAATTAGGAGCAAGTATGTCTCAGTGATTCATAAGCAATTGATTTGGAGAATTCTTTTGTGGATCTTGGTATGAGGTGTGTTTGGTTGCAGTCTTGATGAAATATTGATATCAATAGAAGAAAAAAGAATATCCAAGACAAAAGAAACAACATGTTATCAGTGATAGAGGTAGTGACAGATTAGTCTACATCTATATTTCAAGGCATTTGGATGGGGCAAGGAAGGGGGTTGTAGCCTCCTTTAGGTTGGAGCCGAAAAATTAGGGAGTTGGAGATTCCTTTAGGTTTCATCCTATAAACATGGGGTTTGGAGCCTCCTTCCATTTGTAGATGGAGAAATATGAAGTTGGTGCTTTCAATGAATGTACTATTTGATCAATAAGAAAATAATTCCGTGTTTTTTTCCCACATTGGGTTTCCACATAAAATTCTGGTGTATTGTGTTTATGTGATGTTTATGGTGTTGATGATACTTTGAATGCTCATAATATTCATTGGCGGTTTTATATTTTGAATAAAATTACTAATTGTACTCATACTAATTCAACCCCCCCTCTCATTATTCCAACATATTTACACATAAATAGAAATATTATATATAATTATAGAGAAATATTGTTACAATACAAATATAAATATCTTAACAATGTTCAAAATTGTATTTTTACATATCCATGTCTCCATAAGTTGTGAGTTATTATTTCTACAAATTTTAGGTAGACTACAACCAGCCTAGATCCATCTTAATTGATAAAACAATTTATACCTCAATGGATTTGATCCCTCTTGGTTCTTGATAAATATGGGGTTAAAATGGATATACAATACATCTAGGCCTTATGCCTTAATCTTGACTAGGTTTGAGCAGTCTCGTGGTCTAGAAAACATACACCTCTTACAATTTATATAATTAATCATCAAACAACTATAGGTAAAAAAATCATTAACTCAATCAATCTCGAACCCTTGCATAACAACCTTAATATATATATATATATATATATAAGAGATTACATTGGTTACAAAATATTCTAAAAAGTTCTAGAAATTGACATTTATGATCCATAGCAAAGGCTTGGACCTTTTAGGAAAAGTAATAGAGGGTCCTCACACCTTTGTTTTTGCAGAGGATCCTCACCCTTTCATTTATCCACATACTAAGGCTTTTTTGGCTTTAGGTATTTGGTGGGTCTCTCCTCTATTGAGTGTATATTGATCAGTACTTTACACGTTTAGTACTTAGGCAAAATGTGGCAACAACAACACCTAGACCACTCCTTCCAACTCATCCCAAGTAACTTGGTCACTATGCCAAATGTAATACCCCCAATTTGACCTCAGTTGGACTTGTTGTCTTGAATATGGATCCTGGTTTGGATTCAAAATGTTGACCTACAAAGATAAATAATATAGATTACTCTCTGGAAAATTTGCATTCTGATGTACATATGTTATATAGATTGGTGAGCCAGTATGTTTTGGGCCAGAGTGTTTGTTTGATATTATGTCTAAGAGTCTGTATGTTGAAAGGCTAGTGACCCTATTATTCTACATTGTAATCACACTCACATATATATTAATAAAATATGTCACATCATCAGACCGATTTAGAAACAATAACATGAGGATAGGATTCCATGAGAGGGAAAGGGGGCTAAGGGATTAAGGAAAAAGGACTAAGCCGAGGAATATAATATTATATTACTAAGTCCTAAGTCTTAATATATATGTTTTTATCCTTAGTTTCCTAAGGATAGGAAATGAGTTCCCAAGTGGTGAGGGAGTAGTTCTTTGATTTCCACTTGTCAAAAATGGAACATGCATATATAATGTTGGAACTTAGTGGAAAATTCATTCATTCTAAACATTCTAATCATTGCACTTTTCTATTTTGGTATGGGTATGTTGGGTGTGAGCTTAGAGAATCCATTATAACCCTATTGCATGTGAACCTTATGAATCCTAGGTGGTATTTTGTTTCCAATTCTCCTTGGGTGAGAAAGGTTGGATCCCTGGAGGGGGAATTGGGTGGGTAGGATTTGCCAGTGCGAGGCCTAGAGGGTTTCTAGAGACTTCATTATTATAACTAGAGATCCTAGAGCCACAACATTGAGACTTCTTGGATGGCCTGTGATAGAGCCCTGGAAGGGAAGTAGGACATGTAGAGGGATTGTGGTGCAAATAAGGGGGTGCACTTCCTTGGGTTGTGCATCTAACATACCTAGTTTTAATCCCTGCTAATTATAATGTAATTATGTAATTAATAATTAGGTTGGTTAGTTGTGTTGAATCAATAGGGACAAGGGGCCAAGAAATGTAATATGTAAGCATTGCATTGTCGTTCTTAATAAATAAAATGTGATGCCAACTGTTACACGTCAAAATTACTCACTTCGATAGTGTCGCAAGTGTCGTCATTACAAGTGTCGCAAGTGTCGCATGTTGCTCACAAATGTTGCAAGTGTCAAAGAAAGCATGCTGCCATGATGCCTATGTCGTGCCTATAACGACATGAGAAGGACACTTGAAACACCTCAAACATTTGATTTGGAAGAGAAGAAATGAGTCAGCAGGCTCATGGACCTTTTGCCATCTGAAAACACTAAAAAAACTAATCTTTTGAAGGAGAGCACTCCCCTATACTTCTTCTGGGAGTGCTGGCGCCTCCCCCTTACATTGTCTGGGAGCATTATAAATCTCTTTTGGCCCTTTTGAGAGAGTGTTGGTGTCTTTAGGAGCATTGGCGCCCCCCTTAAGCCTAATGGGGAGCGTTGTAGTGCTCTGATGGCCCTTTTGAGGGAGCGCTACCTTTTTTGGGTAGTAGTTGAGTTGTTGAGATGAATGGAGGAAGGATCTTTTCATTCTTAGAAGGAAGTTGAGCTCGAATCCCTAGTCCAGCCATGTTCTTAGGGAAAATCCTCAACTGAAGGAGGTAAATCCTCAACTTCCCCAAGGATATCTCAAGTGGTTAAAGCCTCTCCAAGGCTATATAAGCAAGCTTTCTAATGGTGAAAGGGGACTGGAAAGAGAGAATCACACCAAACTTATGATCTCATAAGTGGTGTTGGAACAGAGACGATTCAGAAGCAAGAGACCTATGATCTCATAGGGAGAAATAAGTGAAGTTTTCGTCAGTCAGATTGTGGATCTTTTGAGCAAGGGGTAGACAAGGAGGACTTGACGAAACTGCTGTAATTCATCTATGGCTGTAAGCAATGTTTTGTCCTCATTAATATAATTTGCTTGGCCTATTTCTTTCTAATTCATGTTCAATCTCACATGAATTTGTCTCTTTAGTAGATAGAATTATTTCGGACTAATCTTGATAGAGTAGGAAGTGGTCTTACTTTGTTTGTCTACAGGACTTATCGAGGAGCGAAAGATTGGAGCTCAACTCGGAGCGTGCAGGGACAAACACCAGTAAAAGGTACTTCTTTTCTCCTTCCTCCTCACAAAATATTCCACCTAGATCTAAAAGGAAGTCAGTGACCATGATAAGCACTTTCTATCTTAGAGTTAAGAGTCTAGCCCTTTGAGGTGATCTACCTGTCCGCAGGGAGATTTTCCTTCAACAGAAACTGGCGACTCCGCTGGGGAGTCTCGAATCGAAACTTTTTGGTTTTGATTTTTCCTCATAAGCCTTGTCTTACCCTTTGTGTTCTTAGGCCTTGTTCACCCCTTCATATCTGATTGCACTTTCTGATTGACTCTTTACCCCATCACACTCAGCTTACCTGTCAAAATTTGATCAAAATTTTGGGTTTTTTGGACTTTTTGTGAGTTTTTTGAGCCTGGCGCCCCCCTTCCCATGTTAGCAGAGCACCAACACTCCCTGGAAGTGTTGGAAAGAGATTTATAATTCTCTGGTGGCCCTTATACTAGAGCGCCAACCCTCTTTTGCCCAAAATCTCTTCAAAATTTCCATTTTTTGGAGGTCCAAACCCTGTTTCTCCACTTGCTGAGATGCTTTGTGATTCAATGATTCTTCCTTTGACCTTTGACATGCTTCCTCATGAGAACTAAACACCTTATTGTTCATATTGTATGCCCTTCTCCATTATTTTTGTGTTTTTGCTGTTGAGAGCTTGAAATCGATTCGTTTCTTTCTTTTCTCCTATCCGACAAAGCGAGAACTCTAGTGAAGGACACTAGAAGTCTGTGACTCTTCTCATTTGGTTCTTTGAGGTCATCTGATCCAATTTCTTTCTCATTCCTTTTGAGTTTTTGATTTTCTTTCTCTTGTTTGATTGCAAAAGGGTGTGTTGTTTGTGCAAAATCTACATTTTCTTGTTTGAATCTCCTTGATCTGAAAGGGTAGTTGGCAGGACAAGTTTTTCATTGAATTGTTCATCATTCGCATACAAACTACAAAAGTACATCTTAGTGATTAGTTTGCATATTAGTTTGCATTTCTGAAATGTTGTAGCATCATATTGGATTTGATTGAGAACGAAATTGATTGAGGGCATTCCTTATCAAGTGTTTGATAGTGAAAATGAATCTTCCTCTTTCCCTTAAATAGGTATTCATTGAAAAGAAATGATTGCTTATCACATTTCATGCATATTTTTGGGAATTGAGTCATCATTCCATCAGTTTCACTTTCGTACACCCTCTTAGTAAACAATAGCCATTAAAATCAACGCTTAACTAAACTTTATCAGACTTTTTACATCTTTGTTAGCAAACCTACATTAGTTTAAGGTGTAGGGCTTTGGAATAGGTTGAAAGGATAACTTTCCAAAGCTATCAAACAAACTTAGTATCTTGCGGTAGGGAGAGTTAAATCCAATTATTGTATTGGATTGCTGGGATCCCCCTCTCACACAGGGGTTACGCACGAGGTCGCATTCGGGTGAGTTACGGAGATTATCCCTCCGTGGCCCAACCGTTTGTAGTGGTCGGATCGTATATTGGGGGTCACTGGAAGGTATACCCACGATTATGTGTGGGATCCTTTCAAGCTGATTTTGGACTTGTTATCCTGCCCATACGTTTCGACTGGACTGTCAACTGTACCCGCCCAGGGGTTGACTATGAGTTGGTGACCTTAGTAGCCACAATCTTTAGGGTCTCACACAAGGTGATGGTGAAGGGAAGTCTCACTGTACCTGGAACAGACATTGGTCAAACTCACTCGGGCTCCTTGGAGGGTAAATCCACAATTGCTGTGTGGAAGCTTGCAGCAAGGCATAAGTCTGTTAAGCAGGTCGCCAATGTAATTGATCCACCCACTCTATCCCTACCCCTTCCTATTTTGATCTCACGACGTTGGATTTCATCACCAACTAGTGGTTTCATCGTAGGAAGGTTTGTTTGATTGATTGCTTCTCAGANGGTCCTCCATATGTTGCCACACTGAGTCTTCCAGGACTCACTATTGGATTACCAGTTTGGTTGTTCCCCACTCTGGTGATCCCGAATCCTCCCAATGTTTCAGTTGCACCTAATACTTTGGATGTCAATACACCACCCACACATCAACCTCATGTTGAATTTTCGCCTTCTTCATCCATCAAGTATCCTTCCATTTCTCCCCCTTCGCCTAGTGAAATCTCTAAAGAAAGTAGCCAGGTTGATCAGAAGAAGAAGAAACGAAAAGAGAAGAAGAAGAAGAACCCAAAAAGGACGAAGGCCCCAACAACATCAGATGTTTTCTCTAAGAAACCAGTTACTGTTAATAGTATTGGGAGTGTTGATGAGGTCAAAAATATTAAAATGAAGAATCCAAAACCCAAGATCCCTTGCAGCCTTTGTAAGGGTGACCACTTTCTGAGGGATTGCCCCGATCTTACCCAGGTCTTAGAAATGTGGTCCTCCACGTCATCGGCCTTTGTCGGTCATGTTGATGATACCCCGTCAACTAGTGATGTTCAGGTTGGTAAGAAGAAGCAAACCGTCAAGTTCCCTTGCATGTTATGTAAAGGTAATCATTACTCTCACCTTTGTCCTCGCATGGACGAGGCTTCTTCTCTTTTGGAAAAACTTCAACTTCCAAAAGGTTATCGTAAGATTTCCTTTGACCCATTGTTGGTTGATGGACTGGTCAATCCGGTTCCATCCCCGGTCAGTCCGATTGATCAGGTGGTCAATGTAGTTTCCTCCTCGATTGAACCACAAACCTAAGTAGCTGATCCAGTTCTGTCATCGATCAACCCCTCTCTTCATCAAAAGAGTGACACCAAAGTGGTCGATCTATGTTTTTTTCGGTCGATCCCACTCTCCCATTAGAGAGTGACACCAAAGTGGTCGATCCGTTTCCACCCGTCGACCCCATTCTTCCCTTGGAGAATGAAACTCAAGTGATCGATTTGGTTCTGCCATCGATCGATCCCACTCCTCCTTTGATGAGTGCCAAAGTGACTGATCCATTCCCTTCCTCGGTCAGTCCCACTCTTCCTCTGAAGAGTGCCAGAGTGGTCGATGCAGTTTCACCATCGGTCGATCCCATTCCTCCATTGAAGAATGCCGAAGTGACTGATCTAGTCCCTTCCTCGGTCAGTCCCACTCTTCCTCTGAAGAATGCTAAAGTGGTCTATCCAAGTCCACCATTGGTTGATCCGATCCAATCATCGGTTGATCATACTCCCCTTCTAGACAGTAAACCCGATACTGCCCATGTTTTTCTCATTAATACAGACTCTACCGTCCTGAGGGGAATTCCTCCTTCTCCTATGAAACCCCCTCCAAGTACTAAATCCATCATTTTTTATTGGGGTGCGCTAAATGGACCTCATATTCCCTCCCACATTCCTTTCCATATTATAGTATGGGTTTGTGTTCGGGACGTTCCTCAAACGCTGATAGATGAAGTGCATCCGTTAGTATTTTGTCTTATGTTGTTTGGTACGCTTTGGGTTGTCCGCAGCTTGCACTGGTTACACAGAATCTGTTAGCTTTTAACAGAAGAACTAGACAACCTTTAGGGATCCTTCCTCATTTTCTTGTAACTTTGGGAGGGAAAATTGTCTTTATCGATGTCATGGTAGTCCGATACCCCTTGGATTTCCCTTTACTCCTTGGGCGGGATTATGTCTATGCCATGAAAGCTATTGTATCCACCCTTTTCCATGTGATATCTTTCCCTCATGATGGAAGAATTGTGACTATTGATCAACTTTCATTCATCGGTCCCGACGGGGTTGCCTCCCTAAGTGGTTCTTATATGCAGACAGTATCACCCCCGCCGCATGTCAATTATGTGGCGTTGTCTCCCATGACCTCAACTTCCGATGATTTGGATCCGATAGTGGACATGGTGATTTCTTCGGTAGGATTATTGGAGCCTGATCTCCTTACTCCTCTCGCGACCCTCGATATGTGTCCCTTCTCGAGTGATTATCTTCCATCCAGCAAAGATCTCCTGGAGGCCATGACCGAGTTTTTTCCCTTGACATGGTATCCTTCCAGAGCATTATCCTCTTGGAAGCCATGATCAAGAAGCAACCACGAGCATAGTTTCTCTTCTCTGTGGAAAGCTTGTTAAAAAATGAAACAAAGGTCTTGAGCATAGTTCTTTGCCTGTGTCAAGCTCATTAAAAAATGAAACAGTCACCTCTCTTGAACCTTCTTTTTATCCACCCTTCTCCTTTTTTCTCATCGACTAGAGAAATTGGTGACGACCTTAGAGCCAGTGAATGAATTGAAGCTTGGAGGGCATGTCTCCAGCCTTTGATGATATTTCTAAAGTTAAGCCACTAGCTTTCAAGCTGGGGGCATACCGAGCTTAGTCTTTGTTCTTTCTCGTGCTCGAAAATACATGAGAATGCATCCGGGTAGACTTTTATCTCTTTTTCGGACCTGTATGGATACACGAAAAAGGAACCCCCTGGAGTCTTCTTTAAGCTCTTTTCAGACTCTCTAAACATGAAAAGATTGCCGAGTGATCTTGCTTCCTTTCCCACTCGTTAAACGGTTTGAAAGGGTGTCTTTCGAGTGATAATTTATCTCTTTTTCGGCCTCGCAAGACTAACATTACGAAAAAGGACAACACTGGAGTCATATTTAAGTCCTTTTCAGACTCTCTAAACATGAAAAGATTACCGAGTGACCTTGTTCTCTTCACGCTCATTAAAGTATTTGAAGAAAATGTCTGTTGAGCGATAGTTTATCTCTTTTTCAGTCTCATCAGACTACTTTACGAAAAATGAACTGAGAGAGTTCTCTTTTAAGTGTTTTTCCAGACTCTATAATAATGAAAAACCTTTGAGTTTTCTGTCTTTGGACTCGCTAAACAAAACATCGACAGGCCCATATGGGACCGAACCCTTACTTCTTCCGGTTCGTTAAACAAAGGAAGAGGAACTTACCGAAGGTGAGTTATATCGAGCATGTGTTACCCTCCTCGAGCTCGTTAAATTAAAAAAAGAGGTACTCATCTATCTAGATGGGGGAAAATTTGAAAGAAACAAGCCAAGCAATCTCTTGAGAACATTACCAAGTAATTCTTAGAGTCACCCTTGAACATGACACTTTGTCTTTTGCACACATTATAATCCGCTAAACCTTTGCAATGAGCCAATCCTTTGAGTTTCTTTTATGCCTCTGGGTCACCTAACGTAAGTCACAGCATCCACTGCATCATAAATTTTTGGTCCATGTCATGTTTCTGTTGTTGTGCCTCAGTGTCCAAGGGAAGTATCTGCCTCGAGAGTCAACCATCACAA
>JASDQU010737021.1:232052-244505 GCA_032191745.1 Picea mariana | reverse complement strand
ATATATATATATATATATATATATATATATATATATATATATGTTATAAATTTATATATATATTTTAATTTTTATGTCAATTGGGTGCTCGGGTGGTTGGGAGAAATGATTGTTATCGTCCCCACCCAAATTCAATTCTCGCAAGTGACATGTTGACATGTTGAGCGCTTAACAAGTATATTATTGTAATGGATTGACTTTCTCCTGGGTTTTGTAACCTAGAAAAAATATTATATTTATTTTTATTTTTATGTAAATTGTATATTTAAAAATTATAAAAATACATTTATATTGTTTGTACTTGCTGTATCCTTGTCGTATCTGAATCTTGGCTTTTCAAAAAACTGATGGATGCGTATACGCATCCGTATCCGAATCCTGGTAACTTAGACGATATGCCTTGGTGGTATTTGAGTACCCTAAGAAGTTGCACTTTCGACTCCTTGCATCAATCTTATTTCTTTGCTCCTTAGGAATTAAGGCATAATAGGTGGAAACAAAGACCCTGAGATGCCTCATTGAAGTTGGAATGAGGCCATACCACATTTCATAAGGAATCTTATTTTGAAGAGCATGAGATGGACACTTGTTTTTCACATAAACTACACATAGAACTGCATCAACACAAACATCAATTTTACATTTTCGAAAAACATCATGGAATGAACCATATTTAAGAGAGTTCTGTTCATTCTTTCAGCTACACCATTTTGTTGAGGATTGTATGGAACCGTGGTTTGATGCATATTGTCTTCATTATCAATATGAAGAGGGTGATTACGAGATTGAGCTTCATTTTGAATCCATACATGAAAATTTTTAAAAGTTTCAAAAGCATGTGATTTATCTCTCAACAAGTACACCCAACACATCTTGGTGTAATCATCAATAAATGACATGATATATTTATTGCCATTAGCAGATAGAATAGGCATGGGGCCTGTTATCCCCTATCCTAGGGATAAGTAAGGAGATTATGTCTCGAGGCCCACAGGTCCTAGACATGGAGTATCGAGAGCCATATTAACTCGAGCTTCGCCTTGGAGGGCCCATCTTTTCTTCAATGCCTCCTATCTATCAGCAACAACAACCATCCCATCGCCCTGGTTCTGAGGTAGCAGTGAGTCTTGCTCCATTAGGTAATGAGTTCGAGTATCATGGTATGTGTCACTCTGATTCTCAAAACATTTGAATATGTGCATTGAATTCTCTTTTGTTTCATGACTGTTGCTTGGAAATTATGCCTTTTAACTTGACCATACCTGGGGGGATGATAGAGTGCCCTAGTAAGTTGGTCCCCTTAGGGATGAGTTGCGACAGGGTGGGTGTATGAAAGGTCATCGTCCATTCATTCCATACTTATCACTTTTCATCACTTTCCCTCTTATCTATTCCCTACATTGGTTTGGGCATTGGGTTTGCCAAGCTAGTAAGGGTTGTCCCTTGCCTTGTGGGAAGAAGGGGCTAAAGGCCGAGAGGGTAAAATTAGCTGGCAAAAGTTAAAAGCCAAGATCAAACCTTGAGATGCTTTGCCCAAGGATCCTCGAGAAAGCAATAAAAGGATTCTAAGCAAGAAAAAAGGGGGGACCCATAAATAAAATAAAACTCAAGACCTAGTTGGTGGATAGGGGGTCTCATCATGAGTCAACCTATTAGGTCCATGGGCATGCAGCGGTATGACACTACTATTCATCTGGTCACCATGCCAGGGTAGTGGCTCTTGGTGGCATAGCCAAGAGAAAGGGGGTCTCATCATGAGCCAACCTATTAGGTCTATGGGCATGCAACGGTATGACACTACTATTCATCTGGTCACCACGCCAGGGTAGTGGCTCTTGGTGGCATAGCCAAGAGAAAGGGGGTCTCATCACGAGCCAACCTTCTCATCTCCGTGAAATGCTTGTGGGTAACGCTGTCACCACTGGTCACCACGCCAGGGCATTGTACTCCAGCTATTCTCTTGAAAGAAAAAAAAATAAGACAAAGAGTAAAAAGGCATTGAATGGGCTATGAAACAATTGCATCCATGACAAGGTGCATCTCACCTTCTACAGAGGCACCCATAGGTTAGACCTACATTTCCCTGTTATCACTGCACCCCTTGCCCAAACATCCCCCACATCATCTCATGCATTTACATGACCTAGATTGGTCTTCTCTTGGAATCACCCCACACCTGAGGAGGATTAACCCAATAGGACATCTCGAGACTCTATCCAAACCTGGCATGTTAAATAGCATAACATCTTTGAGCATTTGTCTGGATAAAGGGGGGTTTGATGCACATGTTTGGGTAACTTGATTATTAGATGTGATTGGCATTGCTACGATCCATTTGGCTTATGAGTCCATGGAGGGTGTACTTGTTGTTTCTACAGGACCATGCTCGACAGACAGGTACATATGGGGAGATGATTAGCTCAGACCTCCATAGGGCTAAAAGCCCACCAGATGGATGTTGGAACCCCAACCAGGGATAGAGGGATACTAAAGGTTTGCACTGGAGAAAAAGGAGGACGTTCCACTAGAGGCACTTTGGCAGGCCTGGACCCAAGGGGGTCTTACCCTCCCACCATGACATTGGCCCTTGACGTCATCATTCTGAGCCTTGACGTCATCCAGTTGGGGTTTCAGGAATGAGGGCGGCTTGGTTGGCACGTGTGGGAGTTTCTGAGGGGTTTTGAGCCCCAACATTTCACTTTGGAGGCCTAGCATTCCAAGAGGGGGCCCAACGTCACCCTAGGAGAGGCATGACATCACCCTAAAAATATAAAATTAGGGTTTTTATTGTCAATTTTATGTAAAACTAGATTTTTGATGTAAATTGGCCATGCCGGCCTTTTTTGACCTAAAATATAATTAAAAATCATTTGTATAGTATAAATAAGGGAAAAATATCTTATATTTTTCATGATCTTTCACCCTCACAAGTGTGAGGTCTGAAATTCGGCCTCTTTTAAGGCTTATTGGTTGAACTAAGTGGTGCCCAACTCTTGGAGGAAGCTTATCTTTGTGTATTTTTGCATTTTCATGGTGGAAAGTCTTCAACTAGGGTTTGTGGCTAGATTATTCTTGGTGAAGTAAGTAGAAATCTGCAATCCTTATTTATTTTGAATGGTTATGGTGTGTTTACTTGTTCATTTATAAGATTATGAAATTGCTAGTGTGAAACCCTAGGAGAAAAGGACATGTTATTGTCCTTTTCTTTATAACTCTTCACCTACTTGATTTTGCCAGAAGACACCTTCCTTGAAGGATATACTAGAGCCCTACCTTAGTAGCACTCTAGTATCATTACTTCATTAAGCTTCACACATTTATTTCAAGCTTGACCTAAAGAATAAGGAAATCACTAAGGCCTAGGGTTACCTACTTCCTAGCATCTTTTCCTTCTAGGGTTTTGGATATTGAAGCCTTAGGTTACTAACACCTCAACCATCCTCCATTTTCCTTTAGCTCACCTATTATCATTTGTTGTTTCCCTCTAAGAATTGCCGCTGCAACATTGACTCCATTTACCCTAAAAGCCACTAGTTCATACCTTGCAAGTGATTGATTGACTAAAACAACTCTTAAACCATTTAGCTTAAGACCTTTACTAACTATTTCTAACTTTAGGTTAGACTAACCTACTAACTAATTTGCCGATGTTGCACAAGATTGCTACAGCCATATATAACAACAACAAATTCATCTTAAAAACAAGTTTTAAAGCTGATTATACATTGCCATCATTGCTTCTGACAATTGCTATGACTCTGTCAAGTTTATGATATCATTTTTGGTCATTTTTGAAGCTTTATTGAGGCATAATTGTGAAGCTATTGTATTATACACATAGCTGTTATAAATACTTCTGTTGCTTCAACTTTTACATCAGCTTGTTCCTTTTATCAAAAGTCTAGGGTTTTATGAAGCATTAACATCATATGGTACTTGCAAATAGTATTTTTCTTGTTGTCTTGTTCCGGGCAGGTACACATAAATATTGCTCTGCTTCATCCCTTAAAGCCTTTAGAACTTTTGATCAAGAGTGACCTGTGAGAGGGGTGGGGCTTTCTTGATACTCTTGCCTTTAGCCTTCTCAAACCCCAGGTCACTGGGGACGTCTCCCTTGGGGTACTACTCCTAAATAGAAAGAGGTGTCTTGTTTAGGTGACAGTGATAAGACAACCTCCTTGTTACGCCATTTTGTGCTCACAGGGCCAACTTCCACACAAATCAGAATGTATCAGTCCAAGTTTTCTACATGCTTTGGAAGTAGAATCATGAAACTATTGTTTGCTATGTTTTCCAAGGATACAAGCATCACATTGCTTCAAGTTCCTAGGAATAGTAGACAAAGTAGAAACACCATTCTTTTTCAACAAACGAAGGTTGTCATAATCAATGTGACCAAATCTAGCGTGCCACAAGAGACTAGATGACATTATACCTTCATTGTGCATGAGTAGATGTCCCTTTCAACTTTATAATTCTTTCAACTTCCACCTTGGTCATAATGACCATATTGTCAAAAGCCTTCCTTATTTCAACTTTACCATGGAAGACATGAATAGAGTGGCCTTGCTATTAGATGTGCACAAAAGATAACATGTTCCTTCGCAACTCAGGAAGATAGAGCACATAATGCAGAGGAAAATCTAGGAGTCTAAGCAATTTAAGCTCGATGGTGCTAATTCTCGAAGGTTTGAGACTTGATTTATCTGCAAAATAAATTATGCCATCTACATTGTTCTTGAAATCTTTGAAGAAGTCCCTTCGAAGGTCATGTGGCATGTTGCACCTATGTCAAGCAACCATGCATCTCTCCAAGAAGCAAATTAAGTGTCAAACAAATTTTTAGTTACTCCTATATTGCAATGGGCAACAATATAATAAGCAGAGTTATGTGCTTTACCTTTCGCCAGATTTGATGTTTTACCTTTATCTTCTTTTTGATTTTGTTTGTCTTTGATCTTCTCCCATGGAATTTTGTAGTTCTTTGATTCATTTGGTCCATTCTTTCTGCAATAGCCACAATGAAGATCAAATCTCTCGCCTTGGTTGGGTCTACCCCACCTGCTTCTAGAATTCTTTCTTCTATGCCCTCTTTTATTGCCTTCTCCTCTAGAAGAATCATGTGATTGATACTTCTCTTTTTGAGCAAGGCACACAGTCTCACTAGTGGACTGAGTTGACTTCTTTCTAAAGGCTTTCTCATGTTCTGGAACTTTCTCCACCAAAGTGTCACATGTGATGGATTTCATTTGACCACTAGCTTGCAGGGATTCAAGGTAGTGAGAGTATGTAGGGTAGAGATCCTTAATGAAGGTTGTGAGAGGAAGGTCTATGTTCACTCCATTGGCATCAATGTCATGCATTATGGCTTTGATCTCAGAAGCCAAAGTGATGGGATCATCAGTCTTAAACTCTAGGTTGAAGAGCTTCACCAACAATTGTATGAGTTCCAGTTCTGAGTGAGAGTAATACAAATTCTTTAATTTCTTCAAAGCACTATAGGAGTCATTAATGGAAACAATATGGAGGCCCACCACTTCACTTACAGTCCCAACAATCACAACATATACTTTCTTATCTTTGCTTCCATATGGCACACTCCTTATTTGATGTAGGTATGGTCGGTCTATTGCTCTTCCTCTGCCATTTTGATTTAGCTTCTCCTTCGTTGATTGCCTTTGATTCACAAATGCCATCCCACAAGTTTTTAAAGATCAGTGTATGTTTGATCTTTCTGCACCATTCTAAGTAATTTTATTTGCCAGTTAGCACCACGTTGACAATGAAATGAGAAATTGCATGTTCCAATCTTCGATATTCCAGAGGTGATTCTCTCACCTTGACAAGAAACTATTGAACCTTTGGTGGCCAAAAAAGAAGAATGAGCAATTCAGTTTCCCAAACAATTAAAGGAATGATTGCTTCAATCTATACAAATTGCATATCTCATCTACACAAGAATGTTGGTGGTATTTTGCTTTATATTGATAGCAAAATGGGTGCGTGGAAGTTGAAAATAATTGGAATGGTCCAAAGCAACAAATCTAGTCTTTCATTGAAATAAAACAAAGTAATTCGATTAGGGAGTTTTCCGGACCTCAAAATGGCAAACTTTGATTTCATAGAATGCAAGAAGGGCATGCCATTTTCACCAAGAAAATCTTTGAGAACTTTCTTCCCTATCTTAGGATCGTCAGTCTCGCATTCAATCTCATAAGAAGTCTCGAAATCGTAGTGTATCTCATCCAGCTTGATCTTCAAATTTCGCCAATCAAAACCCTCCTTAACATTCCTAAACCCTCCAAGGCAAAGAGAAGCTATGCAAAGGAGCAATGTGCAAGCAAGGCTCTAGCACGTGGGAGGAACAATAGTGGATAGAGGAGTTGATAGAGGAGATGTGATGGCTAGTCCTCAAGAGTCATTTGGTCATTCATTTGATTACCTATAGCCTTTGTAACATGACACACTCCCCAAGGGTCTCATGTCATGTATTCTTTGTTGGACACGATTCTCTGAGGACTTGTGTTGGACACGAATTTGGCACATGTCCTGTGTACATGACATGTCAAATTTGTGTTTGACACATGCCCTACTTGTGTCATGATTTAAGGACACTTTCCATGGGTATTGAGGGGACCCACAACCTGTAAAAGTGAGTGCATCCCTCATTCCCTCATATTTTCTTATGCCGGTTGGAGTTGTGAGGTATTTTGGTGAGTAGCCAAGGGTTGTTTTGCAGATTTGAGGTGATTCCAAGTGTCGGGCAAGTCGATTTGTCAACCAAACTTTAAGTTTTTTCGTACAACAATTAGTTTTCTTCGTCTTTTCATTGAAATCATGGCTCAATCAACAAGCGTAGTAGGAAAAGGTCAAAGGAAAGGGAGGAATGCCATTGTTGTTGTTGGCCCCCTCCTTCAACTTCATCACCCTCTATTAGTGTCCCATTTGTTGCAAGTAGAGTTGCAAGTGCAGCTTCTAATGTTGAAGAAATTATTGCTACAACAAAACAACATGTTCAACTTTTCAAGAGAGAAAATATCCATTGTAGAAGTATGTTACAAGGCATCAAGGTCTCGGGGCCAAGTTAAAGGGGGGAGGGAATGTTCTTTGGACATGTTGTTTTTTCCATAATGAATTTAAGAGCACCTATCACTGAGTTAAGGGCCATTTGTTGGGGTAGCCTTGTGGCAAATCAATTAGTGTAGCCAAACAAAAAGAAATGGAAAAAGAGGACAATGCTGGTTTGGGAAATGTATCGTCCCTTTCCAAATAGGAGCTCTAGAGAGGGGGCTTAATGGTCTAAACAACCCCGTTAGGCTATAGCCAGGGCCATGCAGGGGTAAACAAGGTTACTAGAGATCACTTCAGTCGAGGGTGTTATAATTCGAAAGCGACATTGAACTAAAAGTGACTAAAAGCGCTTTTAAGTCAAAGTGAGCTAAAAATAGAACAAAGAAGCTAAAAATAGGTCAACATCGAATTAGGGTTTCGAGAAGCTATAAAGGAAGGGTAAATCAACCTAGTTTGCCACTTTTGTAGATTTTGACTTGTCATTGAGGAGAGAGGCGCATATCAGGAGAGATAGCTCAGTGAATTCCAGGAGGAATACACCAGTGGTTGATTTCGGTGTTGAGAGATACACCCTAGTCATCAGGGAGATCACATAGGTCTTCCATCGGTCTTCAACAACAGTTACACAGGTTCAACAGCAAGGGCGCACTTATTTAGGGTGAGGGCGTAGATTATGAGGAGGTTTAGTGAGTCGACTTGTCCCATCCAGGGAGAATCCATGGATTCCCTTTCGACCCCAGTTGAGAGGAAGGTAAGGTGCATCTATTGCCCTGTTTCTTGTCAGATTTCGACGAAGAAACCATCGGGGGCACATTTTCCAGTCGTTGAGGGTGCGACAGTTGGGGAGGACACATTTGGGGTCCCTGAGGGATCATGAGATCAGATCTAGGGAAATCCTTCCGACCCATTTCAAATTAGCCTAGGGCGCTCAATTTGAGACCCTTATCATCCGACTTCGATGGGGGAATCACTAGGGTGCAAGTTCCAACAACAGAGGGGTGCATTTCCCAGGGGGATCCATTGGGGGTCCAGACATATCAACAGAGGGCTCTTTGTCAACAGATCAATCCCCAGGATTGAGAGGGAGAGCAGGGCACATTGATTGGGACAGTTTCCAGGTAGATTCGAGAGGTCTAGCCACCAGGGCGAACTTTCCAGTCTTGCAACAATTGTCGTATGAGTTGTCGTAGATCGCAACAGATCTTACATCTCATCCATTGATCCCGCATACATCTTTTAGTATTGGGTATTATTGTTTTAGTTTGCTTATTGTATTCCGGCTAAGATCCTTTTGGAACTGATCTAGTCGAGTGATTTATTTTATTTAGCCGCATTCGACATTGTACTCCGCAGAGATATCATACTATATGGTTTGCAGTCTTTTGTTTCATTTACTATCTGTATGCTCATTTATATGCTGTAAACAATTAATTATCCACACACACATCGGAAACGCATCCAAAAACCCCCAGTGTATCAGATCAGACAGTAGACATATCAGATTAGCAGTATTTTCTGGACTAGCCGTATCTAGGATATTACAGGAAAGGTGGTAGCAACAAGTAAGAAAAACAAAAATGAGGATCCTCTTCCATTCTTGAGGAACTCATCTAGTAAATTTCAGTTTGGGAGTGGGAGTGGGAGTGCAACTCAACAAACAAGAAAGAGGGTAGCTGGTCCAATCAACAAGTTAGTTTAGCAAGAGAAGTGAGATGAGTGAGAGTAATGATGATGTCACATTTACTTTTTGCATTAATAGAATATAATATACTTTAATGCAACCTAGATCTAGGTTAACCTTGGATCTTTGAAGCATTGAGAGGGATCAAATCCATTAAGGTGCAAACCTTTTCATAAGTTTTTCATTGTCAAAAAGATTTGCATGTGGAGGAATTTGATCCCTCTTGAGGCTTGATAGATACAAGCTTAAGATATATCTAGGCTAGTTTTTAAAGATAGCAACATATATTTCCAATTTCAGTGCTAAGTCAAGTGTGGCTTCTATTGTTGTTCTTCGTGCTTCATATCTTCAAACCTAACCACCAACCCTTTTCAATTGTGCTAAGCGTTGAAGTCATTATTGTGCTTGCAAGTACCAAGCACTGTTCATAATTGTATTCATGCCATGAAAGGAAAAGGTAATGGAATCACATATTGTGAAGTGTTGTGTCCACATATATATGCAAATCAAATTGCCAAAATACTATTGTCTTGATCTCTTTTGTTGATCGCTACTCAATTGATGAAAGAATCAATATGTTATAGTCAGTTGGTATGGATTCATGTAGCTTGCCTTTATTTTCCCTAACAAATGTGATCATGATCTTTTCCATAACTTCTTGAATTTGTGCTAGGAACCCTCTCATCATGCTCCACGCAAAAGCTCATATCAAATCATATATGGATTTAACGAATGTATTTGGACACTATGGATATCCATGTGTTAACACTCCATACATTTATATTTATTAAATGTAGTTGCATTTGTACTTACCATGCGTGTTTTTTCATTAAAGTTTTCAAAGTCGCTTGTTTTTCCAGCTTTAGAAGAGAAATCTTTCTTTCATTGAAAGTACAAGAGTTTTTGTTGGAGTGCAAAAACATTAAGAGAAACATGTTTTGTTGAATTTTAGAAGAAATCTTTCTTTGATTAACTATATACAAAATTAGAAAAATATATGCCTTCTTGTAGGTGCAAATGTTGGTTTGTATGTCGTAGGCTTTTCATCGCAAAGATTGTTTTTGTCTTGCCACACAACTTTGGTCATAATGGTTTAGGGTTTTGACTTTTGTAGCATTGCTTCACTCCGACACAATACTTAAATCGTTTTGGGGTAGAAAAACATGTTTCTTTTTCAAACATATAAGTATATATTTGTTGCTTGTATGTTATTGTTTGGATGATACATTTAATTGTAAATGCTTAGTACAAATAATTCAAGTTGTTCTTTTAGAAATATCACGATTGATTGCATATAGTATTTAGTGTTAGAGTTGAATGTTTAGTATTTGACTTGGTTGTAAGGTGGTTTTTGGGTGAGATGTAAACAAGCTAGAACAATTTATGAAATTGGAGGCTAATTTTGTGGTTGGTTGATTGCTTGTGAGGATGTGTTGCTATAGAGGAGTGCTTGCCATTTCCGAGAAAGGCATTGAGCCATAGATGGCATGGGCACACTTGGATTGTTTGCATGGACACTTGTACTTTACTTATGCTAATTGGGTCGAGGAAGTGATCATGTAGGTGGGTGGACTCAAAGGATCATTGGAGCCTTGGAGGCTTGTGGAGGAGGCACATTGGATACATCTCGTGTAGCGTTCATGCCTTCGAGCCTTGCTTGTTGGACAACATCACCTTGGACCTTGACATGTGTCTTTTTGGAGTCGATTGCTTCGCATGTGTGGATTGACTTGTTAGAAATAGGTTGGTTGTAAGGGGTTAGGCTCACTTGATATTGTTGGCCTCCCTTACCTCATATAAATAGAGGAAGGAGAGAGTCCTTTCATTCTTTCATTCATCATCTCGTGTTAGAGATGTGAGGAGTGTAGTGCGCTAGCCTCTCTCTCTCTCCCCTTGTATGCTTCATTGTGTCATCTCTCTTTGTCTTGGAGCACTAGGGTTCTTGGAGAAGTTCAAGGTTTTTGTGTGGTTAAGGTTTCACCCTAAGGTGACAAGAAATTAGGATTTATGATAAACCGTAGAGGAGCTTGATTGAGGAGAAGAGAAGGAGCCGTCTTGGACACTTGCGAGATTGTTGGTGTTGATGCTAACTTGTTGTGGATCTTTAGTGGTGGCTAGGGTTTTCATGTTTTTCCTTAGCTACGGTTTGGAATCTTGGAGAGCTAGAGATTTTACTAGCTTTGTGATAAAGTTGTAGTATGTACATGTACTTCAATTTTCTACACACACACACAAATATATATATATATATATATATATATAAAGTTTCCATTTGTTCAAAACTTGTGTAATTGCAGATTTGAATTTCGGTTTGCATTGTCTTCTTGATTGAGTAATTTCCAGTACTTCTTGTTCTGGCTGGTTTGACATAATAGGGGGCTGAAATTGTTAACTGATTTAATATATACGTAGAAGATAAAAGTGAAGATTTTCTGCTGTAAAATCTGTGGTGATAAAGTGTTTTTCAGATCTGGCATATGCTTCTAAAAGTGTGCCCCCATGGCTGAAACTTGTTTGCTTATGTTTGGTATCTTTTACTAGGGGTTGGGTTGAAGTGAATTGATTATTCTCTGCTGTTTGCTGCTGTAAATTAATATTTCAGATTGGATGTAAGGGTGAAGGTTCACAAGGATTAGATTTGGGATACATCAAATGTGGTGAAATTGCTGAATTTGAATTAATTGTCCTAGAAGGAAATTTCAACAGAAAAGTTTTAGGTGCAGTTTTGTACTATTTAGACTATGACTAAGTTGTACGTGTTAGTGCAAGTGATTAAATGTTGGTAAGATTATTTGCCCAATCAGAAATAGATTTCCTATTGAGACCTCTTGCAGTTATATTGACCATATTTTGTGACTTCAAGGAAGCATAGGAGTAGTGTCTAGATTTTGCATATACATTTTATCATCTAGAACTTCGTGACACCACAAATTGAGGATCTTCATGACTACTTGGTAAGGGACTAAATTTTGTATTGGCTTAACATAATTTGTGCTCCCAAGGGAGAGCATCATATCAAGTTGTTGTGTGAAGCATGCCACTCAAGGGTTGGAAGATACTTCTCAATGAAGAAGACAATAAGTAATTTATAGAAGTAGTTTTACAAATTGGACATGTTTGTGGAAAGAATTTTTGTGCAGTTGTTTTGTTTGTGGCAGGTCAAAGGCGATGAACGAGAGTTGGGCAAAATCATACAATTGCCACTTGTGAGCAGACCATGGAAGTTCATTTCAATGGACTTTCTTTATGATTATCGACTAGTAGGGGGAGTAGAGAGTAGCTTATGGTAGAAATAAATCATTGTAACGTAATCATCATCATGATACCATGTATGAAGACTGTTATCGCACGGTTTGTAGGAAAGGGCCAAGGGCTTTGAAACCGGCGTAACAGGAGCTTCCCCACCCACTGTCACCTCGATGGGGGGCTCTTTCTATTTAGGAGGGCAAGTCCAAGGGAGACGTCCCCAAGTCAATCTGAAGGGAAATGAATAAGGACCAAGTCAAAAGGAAACCCTTCCACAGATTTGATGCCCGATATGAGATAGTCACCACTGCTAATGTACCTGCTTGCGAGACAAAGACAAAGAAAACTAGAGTGTACTTGCAGTGGATTAGCACTTCATAAAACCAATGACTATCTCTAATACATGAGCGATTAATAAATGCTATTATTGACGAAGTCAATGATGGCTAATAAAG
>JASDQU010737021.1:215930-231952 GCA_032191745.1 Picea mariana | reverse complement strand
ATTTATCATTTTCTTAGGGTCCCTCAGTTTCTTATGAGAGGCTTTTTATTGCCTTCTCGGGGATCCCCTGGGCGAAGCATCTCTAGGTTCTAATTTCCTATGGCTTTTATCTTTTACCAGCTTGCTTTTACCTCCTGGGCCTTTAGCCCCTTCTTCCCACAAGACAAGATGTACCTGGGTGGTCCTCCTAATGGCCAGACTAGGGGAATGGGATAGATGAGCGGGTTTTAAGATGGAAAAGTGAAAGTATGAGGGGAGCGGACGATGATTCTTCAAACCCCCCTTGGTGGCTAACCAAAACCCATGAATACCAACTTACTAAGCTACCCAATCAATCACCCCAACAATGGTCAAGTAGATTAGTGTAAAATCCAAGCAGTTATCTGAGATGAAAGAGATCTAATGCGTACATAAGAAGGTTATAATGATCAAATATGACACATACCATAATACCTTGGACCAATTACCTCATGGAGCAAGAACCCTCTCTGATGCAAGCCCAAGCCGGTAGTGATGGAGGCCGGTACTGCTTGGCAGGACAAAACTGGCTGAGAAGAAGAACATGGGTCCTCCAGGACCATGCTCAGGTCGCTCCTGCTCTCGGTACTCCATGTCTAGGACCATGTGGGCCTCGAGACATGATCTCCTAGTTATCCCTAGATATCGGGGATAACAAAGACTATAACAATGCAATAGGCATTTTAGTTGAACTTCGACATAATTGGGGTGCATTATGGTTTACCATCTTCCACCATCTTTCATTGTGATAATAGGTTGTTAAGTTATTTCTGTAGGCATTGTGGAGTTTGATGGATAATGATTGAAGAGTGGTTCCATCCATAGATAGATAGAAAAATTGAGGTAGTAAATCACAACATCGTTTAATTGTGGTACATTTTGAACCCTTGATATCCAAAAACTTGTGATATTGATATCCTATATGTACAACATAGTTATAATAGTGCGATGTGAAGTGTAACAATTTTCAACTTTTGAGGCTTGCCTTGGCTTATCGCCCAAGTATTTGCTAGCCATTATGGTGCATATCTAAGGAAACAACAATGAGGGAAATTGTTGCACACGTGCAAGCGGTAAGGTTGATAGATGACATCTAGAAAATAAATTAAGTTTGTGGAGCTTTGCAGCAGAGTCAATTGAATATGAAGTCTAGGCATGATTAACATACACAAACCGCTAGTATAGTGTAAGGGATAGAGTTTGGGTGTATCTTCAAAAAATAGTGCTTCAAGGAAAAATACATAAAACTCAAGCCCCTCAAATGTGGCCCATATAAAGTCATCTAATAGATTCGCGAGAACTCATTTAATATGCATTTGGCACTATGCATGGTAGTGCTCTAGTGTTCAATGCATAGGGCACTCTGTATGGGGCACTCAAATTGCCCCATTTTAGATGAGGGTGGTTTTCTTGGTGAGTCAAAATTCAACCTTTTTTGATTGTTTTTTTGAAATTTGACGATCTGGGTGGTTTTAAAATTGGCCAAAAACTCGAAGGGAAAAGTTCCGAACACATGGGTGGAACTTTGACTTTCAGCATAGTTCCAATTGGAACATGTTGTGCTTCTTGGTGTATATTTTTTCAAATATATTCTAGTTGTGCTTGTGCCTTGAAGAGCTAGATGTTTGGATAAGCACTTGAATGTCAAGATTTTGTAAATTGGGTACTCTTGAGTTGTAGCTTGTCCACTAAGCTTCTACAACAAATAAGAGAAACATAAGAAAAGACATTGAAATTTGAAAGAAGGGAAGAAGGGACATTGAAATTTGAAACAAAACAAAGCTTATTTGGCATTTTGGTCTTTCTGTCCTGAACAACCTTGTTAAAGCCAAGTGTTCCAACAACCATCTTGTATATTTCCATTTCTTTAGAAATCTCTGCACGTTCTTGTGGATTTGGCACCATCCTCTAAACACGTGAGGAATCCATCCATAACCTCAGTGTCAAATCTAAAGTCACAGTAGTAAGAAAACATGGGGTTGAGGTAGATCCTTGTAGCATGAATAGGGAAATGGAGTGTATTGTTCTATTGCTCATCAATCACCCTCCATATCAATTGTTGTTTCTCAAATCCATCATCCCCCTTGTCCTCATAATAGGCATGGATGGATTCTTTGGCCTTATCCATGGCCTCAGACAAGTAGCCCATTGTGGGCTTGTCTCCATCGACCAACCAAAGAACCTTTACCAAAGGTTCACTAATGGCATATACCTCCTCCACTCAAGCCTAGAAGTTCCCTTGCTATGGCACTAGTTTGGATATCCCCCCCCTCCAATTTATTGCAAAATGATAAAGCACGTCGCTAATCTGAAAGGAACATTCTCTTCACCTACCACATACAAGTCAAGAGAGACTTAAGAGATATGAAGCTAGTGGCAAAATGTGTGATTGTAGGATGCACCAACTCCTTGTTATTTGTGAATCTTCTTCTCAAGCTAAGCACAAATGCATGATTATATATAAATTTTGTGATTCTCCTAGTCGATTAAGCAATATCCTTGATATAAATAATTTTTTCCATATACTCTAAAATCAAATCAATGCAATGTGCAACCATAGTTTTAAAAATCGAAACCAACACCGGAACTGATCGAGGGTCCAACTGGAACCAAAACTGGAACCGGTAATGAACCGGTCGAATTGGTTTCAATGAACCGGTTTTTCAAAAAATACATAAAATATTTAAATTTTAACTAAAAAAATATATTTTAACCTGGAATGGAAAAATATCATACGGATATTCCATTGTGGTAAGATATCTTGTAATTACAATGACATCACTTAAATAACAACTGCAAGCTAGAGAAGGACCACGAGGCATGACACTGAAACCATCAAAGATGTTATTACCAGAGTGAGGGAGGATGTTATCACATCAACTTAAGGACTTGCCACTCAAAGCTAGGTTCCTAATTAGCAAATCTTTTGGTGAATGCTCACAAATCACTTTTGTCTCACCATTATTAACCATGTGGTAATATATACAACATACACATACATGTGGTGAGGAAGGAGAGTATTAATGTGGAACAAAATCCCATCATAGGGCTATGCCATTGTAATAAGACAATTTGTAATTGCAAGGACATTACATATATAAAAACCAAAATCTAGAGAGATCTCACAAGGCATGCCATTGAAACCACTAGCAATGCTAGTACTAGAGTGAGGGAGAATGTTATCACATCAACCTAGGGCTTACACCCCTTCGCTAGCTTTCAGATCCACAAAGATTTGGGTGTATTTAATGTCTCATAAGCCACCTCCACAATCCTTATTTATCTGGGATCATTCACAATTGGTTTGGATCAAACTGGTCGGTTTATGACGGAACCGGCCCAAATCGGTCGGTTTGGTGGCAAATCGACCAGTTCCATCATAAACCGACCGGTCGGTCCGATTTATTGACCGGTTTGAATCGGTCGACCATCAAACTGGTAAAACCGATCGGTTCTGGTTCCAGTTCACCTGCTTTTAAAACACTGTGTGCAACACAAGGAGTCTAGACTCTAAAACAAGGTTTGATACCTCAACATAAGCAACTTGTCGATAAGGGCCTAATTATTAGAATTATCCATTATGACGTGGACCACATTATGCGGACCTACCTCTTTAATGAAGCCATCCAACATCTCACATAATAATGTTGCATCTCTAACATGTGCAGATGCATCAAGAGATTTAATAAACATTGTCCGTTCGGGACAATTAACTGAGAAATTAAGAAGGGTCCCACCTTGCTGATAAATCCAACTATCTAACATTGCAGTGCATCCAGTGACTTCCCATGATTCCTTAAGCTCCTCCAATCTACGAGTGCAATCGACCTTTTCATTTCCCTCTCAACTTGTCATAGGTAGGGGCCTTGTACCTCGAGCCAACATTAGCAACATCATTAAACATAGATTGGTAGAATGAGTTCTTCTTGGAAATGTTGAAAGGAATATCACTCCATAGAAAACACCTACCCAAATGCTTGTCAGCTTCTTGCTTCTCCTTTATTTTAGCCATGAACCTAATAGAAGGTTGTGCAACAGGTGTGGTTCTAGGAACAAAAAAGGATGAGGTCATTGAGGGCATTGTGGAAGGTGAGGCTGAGGAAACAATGTCACTTCTTTCTTCTCGTGGATCTTGCAACTCCTCTCGTTGCAAGCCCAATTCTCATAGCTTCCTTGTTATCTTTGCATATATACATATCTAAAAGTGATTTGTTGGCAATATGAATGATTTTTTGGCTTGTTTTAGGGTAGATTCCCACTTCATGTCTTGGAACTTGTGCAAGGTGGTATTTCAATTGGGTGATTCCCCCCATAATTGCCTTCCCACACGACTTGCAACTCAACTTTTGTCTATTATACCCCTCATTTGGTTAACTATATTCCCACATTGGGTCCAAAGCTTTTGGCGTTTTGAGTCTTCAAAGTTCAAACTTCATAATTCAGATGGCAATGATTAAACCTAGTGGGAAAAAAACGAAAGTCAACATTCAAGAATTAAAATACAAAAATGTTGCATAAAAGCAAACAAATCTAGATTCTACATAAATGGTAGAAATCCCACTTTCCACTAAAAATCAACAAGAAGAGGTAAAACTGATGGGCATTACAAACATATCCAAAATCTCAAAAAACAAAAAAAAGGTGGAAATTGTTACACATACCTGCAAATACACCAACAATTAATGGGAATCAATGCCAACTTTGCAATACATTGGTGATGGAAAATGAAAACATTCTCTTCTTGGTCCTTTGTTGAAAGAAAAATGGTCTCCACCTTGTTTGCTCTTAAATCCCTTCACTCTGTTTTCAAAAATGACAAAAAAGAGGAAAATCACATTTATATTGACTTGTCCATGGGCTCGGTGATATTTTTTGTTGTTTTGCGATAATATCACGATATTTACGATATTCTCACGATAATTTCGGCTAGGAAAATATTGCAATATTTTGTTGGGGGAAATAATTGCCTACTTGAAAATTGCGCGATATAATGAGATGTTGTCGATATTTTTGCGATATTTGCAACATTAGTACGAACATCATCAAACACATTTCCCCCTAGGTGATGTGTGACAAATGTTACATCATTAAGTTATATCACTTTGGAAAATCCTACAAAAGCAACTTGAATCATTCCACCATAGCCAACATCCTAAGAGAAGGGGACATAAGAAAGTGCTCATCAAGTGTGTTCCCCATCACACATCCAACACACGAGGACCATGTAGAACACCCCCTCCTAGTGATACCAACATCATACATTCACACACCAAGTCACTAGGAAACATGAACAACATCATGAAACATCTACCTCCTAACATCATCATCTAACCCCTTGGGGGGCTAGAACCATCATCTATATCTAAGATAAGCATATTGACCATACCATAATGAGATAGCATGCTCCACAACTATTAAATATGCAACCAAGGGGTTATCGACAACACAAGTACATGTAAGAAGACCACCAAGTAGGAAGCTCAATCATGAAACCAAGGAGATGTGGCACTCCCCGAACCAAAGACCTCCATCGAATGATCCAATGCCATGAAGAGAAGGGGAACCATGAAGATGAATCCCCCAAGTTGGTCCAATAGCTCCAGGGAACCAGCAGCAAATTTCCATCAATGTGATGAAAATCACAATGTGGAACCTCATACAATATGAGGTGTAACAGACCTATAAGTTAATTTTACAATTTCTTGAAATCACTTGAAAATTTTGGTTTTCTTCTATATCCCAACACAAACCCATCCATGCTTATGATTTTTTGAAAATAGAAACCCTAATTTGACCTAATTTTGCACTTTATCCAGTCATGACCAAAAGTTGTATGCATGCTCTCCTCAAAAAAGGGCATCTGAAAACTAATTAGTTTCCTAGAAGTTGAAACCCTAATTTTGTGCTTTCTCAATGATGACCAAATTTTGATTACTTGTACTTTCTTATAAATGGTATTCATAAATGTGTTTAGTTTATAGAAATATGAGGTTTCCCAAAATACAAATTCTTGGATATCTGAAAGTCGTCAAAACTGTAATCATATGTTGAAAATATGAACTTTATAAAAATAGAAACTTTCCTGAAATGTCCCATTAAATATTTTGAAAATACCCTTTTAAAGCTCTCTCCTTCCCATACATGCACTGAGGATTGCATGTTGGATGCATGCATGGGAAATCTGCTAACTCAAGAAAATGTCAAAACTCTGTACAATTATGAATGTGGACTGATCCTTGAAGAAAACTGCTTTGATGATCTCATGCAAGAAACATTTTCAATCTTTAAGTCCGAGAATGAAGATCAGCAACCATGTGCGAAGTTTGGCTGAAGACTTCATGAATTGCCAATGAAGAAGAAACCCACAAAGCACCAAATGCCGAATTAATCACTAGTGTATCCATAGACCATCAATGGTGAATTGCTCAAAATAAACTTTTGAGCAGTTCATTAAGAGTGATAACAATTTCCATCTACTATCTCATGATTGTGTGCTCTTGCTTCTTTATTTAGGTTCACCATTTACAAACTATTGGAGGATCACCTTTCAAATGTTAAAATTTGTTACTGTTCTTGTAGCAAAATCATCAAATGGTTGAGTGTATTTATTTAGCTTCACCATTTACGGATTATTCGAGGATCACCTTTCAAATGTTAAAATTTGTTACTGCTCTTGTAGGAAAATCATCAAATGGTTAAGTGTATTTATGCTATACACAAACTGAGACTTCTATGCTCATGATGTGTATTTCAGTGATAATTTTTTTTAAATAGAAAAATGGACTGAATATACCAATATCAAAAGTTGCATTGGGTTTATTTCAATGGTATGTTTGTAGACTTGTGGTGAAACCGCCCAGTATTTCTCCATGTTCTCTTATTGAATTTATTGATTGAAGTATGATAATTATCCTTCCTCTTGTTTTCAAAGAAATGATAGTTTCCTATTGAATCCCTTCAGTGCCATGTTTTAAGCTGATTTCTAAATCCTGTTCTTTGTTCATTTTTTTACCTTTGTGTCTAATTAATGGTAACCATAATACATCATCACCTCATTTGATTCTCTGGATTGAAGTGTCAGAATTCTGTTTTAGTTGCATTATTTGCAAAGGATTTGTTTTTATTATCAGCTGACAACATTTAGTGGAATTGTGATGCGAAAGACTGTTGCAGAAAGCATGCAAAATGATTTGCTTATATGTATGGAGAGAATGGTAGAAAGTGAAAGCTATAAGGTTCCTGTAGTCAATGCATGGGCGTGGTTCATCTCCCTACTTGGAGGTCATGTACTGGAAAACAGGGTTCTTGTAAATCGCATGCTTAAAATACTAGAACGGACTTTCCTTGATACAGACATTGATGTACGGATTGCATCTCAGGTACAAATCATTTACTTCTCTTTAAATCTATTTACAGTACTGTTTCATCAGTGATATTTTTGGTGTCCTGTGAAGGGTCCCTCCCTGATTGACAGATGATGTGTAAAACTTGCAAAAGGAACACTATTGGCTTACCCTGTAAAACAAATATGCTTGTGCGCCCACTATGATTATATTCATATCTATTTTTTCAGTTACTTGGTAGTGATTATGTAATTTTATCTTGGATGATAGCTCATTGTTATCATTTGCAAGTATCTTTTAAGGTGGCTTTTGAAATTTAGTAGCATGAATCTGTGATCTTGAAGTTTCTAAGATGTCAAACTTATCTCTTGTATGCTTTAACCTATGCACATGCAACTTCCTTACTAGTAAATTTACTCTGCAATTCATGAATTGGAAGTAATTGAAGATATTATTTCTTACTTAAATGGTTTGTGTATCCAATAAGTCTAGATGAAAAGAGGAATAGTGACCCAAGTGTTGTACAGTGCACATAGAAGTAGAACCTTTGTAAGTGGAGTTGGGAATAAAGTGCTGAACTGATTTGTCAAATAATTAGTGTGGAAGTCCTTGCTTGAGCCATCTATCAAATGGGTAATCGTAAAATTCCTTTGTTAATGTAGGTTTAGGTCGCCTCTTCTTCACTTTTTAAGTTTCTACTATTTTTATACTATTAAAAACATGCTAAATAATGCTGAAGACTGAATGAGTAAATGGTCTAATATGCTTTGATGGTTATTTCAGGCTGCTATAGATATGCCAAAGTAAATGAAATTGATGAAGTGTTCCTATTCTAGATTGGGTGCTATGTTCACTGACTTGGTATGATGTCTATCCTAAAACTGAAATGTTGTCAGTGACCCTAAAGAAACTAGTGGCAAGCTGTCATTGCGGTGCCCTTAAGGGGTTGGGATCATTCTCTAGGTTATTTGTTTATGGCAATGGCTCTTAGAAAGCATACCTCTTGTCCTTGAGAGCCAAATGAATTTCCGGTTTAGTTGCATATAGTTGCTGCTAACACCCAAGAAATAAAATAGAAGAATTGAAATGATGATTCAGATGCTTTTGATATGGAAAAATGTGAAATCACCCATGATGCTGGTCTGTCTGTCTATCAAAGAAAATCAAAGAAAATCGATGGAAATAGATTTAAGTCTATAGGGTGAATAAAAATTGTTTAATGGCTAAAATCATTCCTGAAATGTCAGTGCTAAACCTATCATGCACAGAGACAAATTGAGAGAAGTATAGAAATAGTAAGGTATATGTCCTTAGGTTGCAATGTACATTCACAGCATCACAGACACTGAAAAAAAATATCAAAAGGCTGGAAATGAAGAATATTTTCCCACTGTATTTGATTCCTTCTTAGAAATTAGAATAATGCTTGAGGGTCAGTATATGAGATTAGATAGTATTCTGTATATTGCATCATGCAACTCGTCAAGAATGTTTGCAATCTGCCAACTTAACAAACGTGTATGTAAATCTAGGAGCAAATATGCTTTATCTGGGTTAAGTTTTGTGACAATACAATAATGAAATCACATTTCATGCATTTCAAAGGGATAGTGCTTCATCCCTCATGCAAGGTTAAAAGGGTAACAATCAGGTTCTTTTACTCTTAAGTGTTGTATACAATGAAAGCTTCCTGGTAAAGTTGCTTAGATCCACTGGTGCTGAAAATTTATTCCCTTTATGTTAAAACTTAAAAGTTATATGGGGAAATGAAGAATCAGCTATTTTTTGCTTGTTCATTGCAAGTTAGCTGTCATGAGGTATATTCAGGATGGTAAAATATTTAAAATGCTTTTATTCTTCATACATTGCCATATTATTCACTAATTGGAATGTGCCATGATAATATGGTTGATAGGCTGCATGGAAATCCATGGTTGATATTTTAGTGCCATCTTCTTTGGAAAATGGGATGGAACAATGTCTGTGGGAAAATAAGCCAGGTTTGATAAAGCCTGATATGGTGGAAAGAAACAGAGAACCATTAGTACAACTTACATCAAAGCGCATGAAACTCTTGATGACACCCCTTCTTGGTACAATGACTGTTGAAAAGTCAGAAAAAGCTCGGAATTCATGCTGGAAAATATGTGTCTACATTTTGCAGAAGCTTGGTTGCTTTGCAAATAGAATATCTGTTATGCAGTGTATTTTAGTTCCAATGTTTGAGTCCATCTTTAAATCTGGACGGAATAGTTGGAATATGTGGGCTTGGGATTCTTGTGCTGGTCTCTTTGAGGAGTTCCTTTCTCTAAAGATTAAGGACACACCCCAGAGACGAGTTCTTCCAATAGAATGTCTGCCTATTAAATGGCCACAGTGGAGGCTTTGCCATCTGGAGTTCTTGTTGAAAATATTTGAAAGCTTGTGGAAATCTTATGCTGGAGATGTTGCAGGATCTGGTAAGAGAAAACTGTTCTTAAATATTGTATTAAGGATATGGAAGTTGGTATTGAAGGGGTTAGATATGGAGGGAACAGAAACTGCTGAGTCCTCAAGCCAGCATCAAGCTGGGGTTCACCTAATTTTAAGGTTTGTGAGTAGCACTTGCGAAGAGGTTGCTTTGTTGTTTGAATCAACTCATGATAGGGTGTTGGTATTGTCTGTCTGGCCTTTGCTAGAATCTTTGGTGCTTGAATTCAGACCTTTGGTGCTAGAATCCTCATTGTATAAACTTCCTTTCAATCAGGGGAATGGGAATGGAGCCCCTGTGTCACCTACAGTAGACTGCACCACTACTGAACTGGTACGTAATGCTCCATCTTGTACAGAAGGTGGTGCATGTGAAGAGATGGTAACTCCTATTTCATATATTTCTATGGTTTGGTTGAAATTTGTAACCAGTTTAAAGTTGCATGATAGAAAGAAGGCAGAAATGTCCTATATAAATATTGATGATCATTGGTTGCTTAATATATGGAGGGCCTTTATTGAGCATCGTCATGGGGAACGGGTAAAAAGTGATTCTGGCATTCTATGTTGTAATCAATCTGAACCAACAGATTTGTTTGCATCGCCTTTGTTGCTGTTTCCCTGCTTTATATCTTCCATCTCAAAGGTCAAGCAAATATCAGATAAGAATCAAGTTCCTATGCTGTTTGATGCTCTTCCTACTTCTGAAGAAATTGAGGTTTTCACTGGGGATTTTAGCAAGGTTTACAATATTGCAGTTTACAATTCATTATTGATGAATTCAGACCACTCTCAACAAAGTATCAAAACAAGCAGTGTTCAGGAATACCGTGTTGATGGTACAAATCTCAGTAGTTCTGAATGTTCTGCATTAATGGACATTCATCATGAGTTTGCAACTATATATGGAAGATTTGTTGCATGCCTATTAAAGGAAACCTCTGAATTTTTGAATAGAGATGCCACGTTAGGGCCTTCTGGGCTTAATGGTATTGATGCAGCAGGTACTGCAGATCAGCCTAGCAAGTTCATGAGCACAATATCTCTTGCTGCGAGGTAAGATGTTATAAGGCTAAGATGGACTTTCTGATGAACTCTATTTTTTGTCCTACCAAAATATATCCTCTTTTCCATCTTTTGTTTTGCTAAACTGTTATTGTTTTTAAAAGCTGGTCATCTATTCTGTGGATCAAATTTATGTGGACCTTCCAAGGACTAAACAGATGGAGATAATCTGTCTATGGTCTTTTCCTTGCAGGTTTTTGCTGCTAATGTATGAAGGTCAGAAGTCTAATGTGGAAAATTCTATGACCATTGTGAGGTAAAACATTGCACTTTAAAAACATGACTGAGCATTTCAATGACGAAGGAAACATAGATCCTGTAGTTTGACTATGGCAATGATGGGCTTCCTTTTAAGTTTTTATTCCTCCTCTCTCACTTTATCTTTTTAAATGTAAGATGATTATTAGACAATTGTAATGAATTGTTGATGTTTCAAATTGTCTGACAGAAAATTTATTTATGATCTGATAGATGTGAAAGGTTTGCAAAAATAGAATAAATCATCAATTAGGTAGTAGCTATGATGGCCTTGTTAATTTCTGTAAACCTAGCACACGGCAGTTAATTCCGAATAAAACACATTTATTGAATTAAAGCACAGCTAGGTTACTTAACCATTAAAATTTAACGGAAGCAAAATCAGAAACCAAACACATTTACACAAGATATTTCTGGGTAAATAACCCCTGGAAAAACCCTCCCGGGAAAACCAGATCTGTGATGATTTTATTAAATAAAATCAGGGCTCCCGTCCTGGGATAATGGCCCTTCTGAGGAAATACAAATGCTGCAGCAAATAGCTTAGCCCACCTGGCTGCTATTTCCCTTGCTGCCCCCTGCACCCTTTCCTCGGTCCTTGCCCCTGCACACTTGAGTGCTCACTCACTCTTTGTGTAGCATCACTGTGTCTTCTTCTCTCACTTAGGTTGTCTTTTATAACCTTGAGTTTACGCTAAGTCCAAAACCTTAGATCTCCTAAAGTGATCTACGACTGAGATCTAATCTCGTGTTCATTTTGGATCTAACGGCTAGGACTTAATTTAATTACTAATGCCAAATACTTTGGCATTTAATTAAATTAAACTCACTTTATTACAAAAGTACATACATAAAGTGAATCTCCTAAATTTCTGAGAGGCTTTTAGGATGACTCCCACGTGTTGAGTCTTGACACAAACCCACATGGAAGTACCTGTCCGATACTACTAAAACATCAACAGGCCTAGGTAATCACCTACAGAAAGCCAGCTTTGAATGCTAATGCAATCTCTGTTGTGTTTGATGCAATTAATTATGGTTTTATTAAGAACAGATGGGAAATTATCCCCGGAAAGGAGCCCTGTAATAGTCACAGCTGAATTATTATGCGGTTGCTGGAAGCAGGTTTAAACTGTCATCAGACAGCATTATGAAATATTAGGAATTGGTTAGCCACCACAACCACAGTCAAGCCTTTGTTAACAACAAGAACTGCAGTTAGGCCAGGGTCATCATTAGGCAGCTTAATATGTGGGCTGTTGAATTTTCTTAGTGTCTGCTGCTTAGATATTTTAGGAGCTTAGAAATGAAATTGGTTACATACTGAGAAAAATGCCTCTTACCTAAAGGATGGGAACTTAATGACACATTTTCTAAGCTACTGAATTAACCTGTTTTCCCGTTTTGTTTAAGTAAACCATGTAACTTGTGGCAGCAATTTGGATAAGTTCACCTTCAGCTGGCAGTGCAGAGATTCAAACTGATAGCCTTCCCCATGAGGGCTGACTTAGCCTTCCAAGTTTTATCCCTTGCGTGTCTTCTTTGGCAGGATTTCATTTCTTCCTATGCAGCCATCACATACAAACCATGTGAATTCCTACACCATAACTAGATGCTTAGCCCTCTTTAAGCAGCCTTATCTGACCTCATACTGAGTGGTTGCATGTTGATTTGCAGTACATATCAGATCAAAGAAACACTGTCATGCCTTTCAAGTGCCCTATTTGGTCATCATAATTAATGGTATCTCTTTTATGTCCCATGTGATCAGAGCTTTTGGACCTAAATCTTCTAGCATAGGTTGATGCTGGATCACCAACGATTTCCAGAGTAGTACAACAAATTTTAGGTGGAAAAGGGGAGATAGTAGTCACTTGCACTTTTGTCAAGAGACCTTGATGGTTCATTCAAACATTGAGGGATGCTTAAGAGCATGTTGAGACTTGTAGGAGCACATTTAGAGAGAGAAGACCTCCAAAGATGTTTCCAAACTATATGGCATTGATGAGCAACATTCTCGATTCTGAGCCTTCCAGTTTTCATGAGGCAGCAAACCAATAGGTATGGCAAGATGCCATGGTGGAGTACACCTCCATCATGAAGAATGATGTTTGGGACATAGTTCCAAGACTGGAGGGGAAGTTAGTGGTGAGTTCTAGATGGATCTACAAGTTTAAGTATGCTTCAAATGTCAACTTTGAGAAGTTCAAAGCTAGGTTTGTAGTGAGTGTTCTCCCAGAGAAAGGGAGTGGACTATGATGAGACTTTTTCTCTAGCCGCCAAGAACACAGAACAACCTTAGTGTTTTAAAATAATAGGGAAGGATTTAGTCTCCTTTACCTCTTTAAAGTAATTGGGAAGGATTCAACCACCTTGCATCTTTCATGGGGTAGACCTAGAAGTTGTGAATATAGACTGGTATAAATAGAGGCAAAGGCTAGCTTATTTCCCATTAATTGTTTGGCCTTTTCGTGATTATCAATATACTGATTGCAACATCAATTTTTAAATGCATAGGTAATTGGAGCATTAGTTGCAGTAACTTGAACATTAATTGGAGCATTATTTGCATAATTAATTCTTGTGTTAATTGCAACATTTATTCAATATTAGCAGCCATAGCTCAGCCATAGCGACTATTTATTCAATATTAGCAACCATAGCATCATATCACCCTTCTAGGTATGAACAAGTCAAAGAGCATAATTTCCAAGCAAACGTTATGAAATGAAGGAGAATTCAATGCAACATATTCAAGTGTTTCAAGAATCAGAGTGACACATACCATGATACTCGATCTCATTACCTCATGGAGCAAGACTTACTGCCACTTTAGGACTAGGCTGGTGTGATGGATACTGTTGTTGTTGATAAATGGGCTGCATTGAAGAAAAGAGGGGCCCTTCGGGGCCATGCTCAAGTCATCCGACTCTCGATACTCCATGTCTAGGACTTGTGGGCCTCGAGACATGATCTCCTTGGTTATCCCTAGGGTAGGGGATAACAGTCTTATACAAGATTTAGTTGATTTGCTTCCCCCTTCCTGTTGATGTTTGTAGCATTGGATTGGTACTTTCACATATGTTTAAGTGTCTAAATGTGTAGAAGTCGTCCAAAGCCACTTTGACATTTTTTTGACAATTCAAGTCTGAAAAATGGTAGTTGCCAGTCTCAGGTTTGAAGATAGGTTGGATAAAGCATGAGAGTTATTCAACAGCCTGATGGAGAAGGACACATGGAACCATGTAGAGCTTGGTGATGAAGTCAAGTATGGAGTGAAGGGTGAGGGAACTATTTTGTTTAGCTTGAGTCAAGTGGTTTGTTGGAAGTACAGGATGTGCTATATGTACCAATGATAGAGGATGAGGAGCATGAGGCTTCGGAGGGAGAACAATGTTCAAAGTCTTCTTGTTCAGTGAGTCAACCTTTAGGTGGGGAGGAGTTAGCCCCTTTCAACTTTGTTTGGAGATCTAGGTGGTTTATGCAGACATTGAGGGATGCATAGGAGCATGTTGAGGCCCCTAGGAGTATATTAAGGGAGAGAAGTCCTTCGCAGAAGTTTCCAAACTTCGTAGCACTAGTGAGTAGCATCTTTGATTTTGAGTCTTTCATTGATTTCGAGTCTTCCAATGTTTAGGAAACAACATACCAGCAGGTTTGGTGGGATGTCATGGTGCAGGATGATGTGTGGGACATTGTGCCAGGATTGGAGGGACAATTAGTTCCAAGTGGCTCTTCCAGAAGTACCTTCCACGCTAAGAGAGAGTGTTGATGTTTGTAGCATCGGACAAGTACTTTTGCACAAGTTTAAGTGTTTAGATGTGTGGAAGTTGTCCAAAGCCTTCAACCATAGTAATTTCCTTTAATTAAAGGAATTATTAAAGTAAAGTGCCTTTTATAATCAATGTTCCACCAAGTCTCTGGAATGGGGGGACGCGAGCGTGAGGAGACGCATAGGGGGGACGTGTGGAAGTACCCCCAAATTTTAGGGATTTTAAGGAAATGGGGGACATGGGGACGTCAAATATATAACATAAAAAATATAAAATACAAAATTTTAAAAATGAAAATAATAATGACAAAATATCAACAATAACAATTCAATGTTCATCCCCTGCAAATTGATCAGTAAATACTAACATACTAAATACTACTAAATTAGTAAATTGAAAAATTCAAATTTGTAAATGATATAAACTATTAAACATGATTCAAAATTCAAATTCAAATTTAGTAATGAAATACATTTACTCATAAATCATAAATGAAACTGGAAACACAAATAGTAAAATAATAAATATTGATACATTGATTTAAAAATTAAATTCACCATTCATCATTCTAGAATCTAATTAACTAGTACTAAGCAAAATACCAAATAGTAGATACTAAAGTCTGAAATAGTAAATTGGAATTACTCAAACTCAAAAATTTAAAATAGTAAAGAGTGACTAGTCAAGGTTTGAAAATCATCAGTATCTAGAGTCAAGACTCAAAAGTTAAAACTGAAAAAACAATGAACATTGAAAATAAATTTTAAAATGGCCATCATGGAGTCAATCTCATTGACCGGTCCTCTACATCCATCTCTTGCATGAAGCCATCATGACCATCAAAGGGAATGCCACTATCTGTCTCTGGGTTAGAGTCACTCTCATATAGGTTATAAGATGGCTTGTGATAACTTATTAGTTATTTATTGTGTTTTAAGTTTTAAAATTTAATTGTGTTTTAATTATTTAGCTTTTAAAATTTAATAAATTAATTGTGTTTTAACTTTTATCTTTCTTTATATATATATTTGGTTTTTAATTTCTTCTTTTTAAAATTAAAATTTATGTTTTTTAAGCATTATTAGGCAAAACATTT
>JASDQU010737021.1:204446-215777 GCA_032191745.1 Picea mariana | reverse complement strand
GGATGCCTAGGAGTCCCCCTTTCGGGGGGGGGACATCTAGAAGTCCCTCTTTTAGGGGGGACATCCAGAACTCCTTTTCAAGGGGGGACGCCCAGGAGTTCCCCTTTTCGGGAGACTCCTCCCCCACCTTGGGGAGTCACGTCTCCTCGTGTCCCCCCAAAAAGGGGACATGGGGAAACGTTCCCTAAGGAGTTCCCTCGTCTCGGGGATGTGGGGGACGTGACCCCCACCCTGGGGGATGCGTCCCCGTGGAACACTGTTTATAATTAAAGTGAGTTTAATTTAATGAAATGTTAAGGTTATTAACATTAGTGAATTAAATGAATATTAGCCATTGATCTCAAGTGAGGTGAGGTCTAATCTCAATCGTTAATCACTTTGGAGATTAGGGTTATGTTTTATTTAGTGATAACTCAAGATTATAAAAACAAGGCTAGGTGAAGTTGAAATAGATCCACAAGAAGAGAAAAGGAATTTTGCTCAAGTGCTTGAGTCACGAAGGACTACGACTCAAGGGGATCATCCACTTAGGAGCAAAGAAAGATTTTTGCTCAAGTGCTTGGGTCACGAAGGACTATGACTCAAGGGGATCTTGGATAGGTGAAGGACTTTCATCTAGAGATCAAGTCCAAAGGAGGAAAGTGCAGGTAGTGCAACAAGGAGAAGAAAACCCAACAATCAGAAATTGAAGGACAAATTTTCGGGGAGCAGATCTGAGGTACCCGCGAACAAATCTAGTAGGTTTGAGGTACTAGCAGACGGATCTAGCAGATTTGAGGTACCAATAGATAGTTCTAGTGTAGATATGAGGTACCAGCGGGAAAATCTAGCAGATCTAAGGTACCGACAGACAGATCTAGTGCACATCTGAGGTATCGATAGGCAGATCTAGTATATTTGAGGTACCATCAGGAAGATTAGCAGATTTGAGGTACCAATGGATAGATCTAGTGCAAAGTTGAGGTATTGGTGGATAGATTTGGTACAGATATGAGGTATCAATAGACAAATCTAACATATCTGAGGTACCAGCAGACGGATCTTACAGATTTGAGGACTAGTAGGCATATTTAGTGCAGATTTGAGTGTCCAGTAGGTAGATTGGCTAGAGGGTTTCTTCAAGGCGAGAGTTGCTAGGTTTGTTGTAATTTGTATTTTTCTTTAGTGGGCTATTTTTCCAGTAAGGGAGCCCTTGTAAGCTCAGAGTCATTGTTAATGAAAAGTTGATTTGAAGGGCAAAATTTCTATGTGCATGTGTGAAGTTTGGTTTCCAGATTGCTTTTGTTGTTTTATTTACTTCCAACCAGTATATTTTATTTTGTGTTGTAATTTGATTATAGCAAGGAAATACACAAGGTAGTAAAGTATCTAGGTATTGGGAATAGATTTTTCAACACCTCCATGGTGTAGCTTTTAATTGCATAATCTAGATAATTGCAAAAAGATGAAAAATTGAAACTTGTCGATGACAATAAATTAACTTAAAAAAACTAACAAAACACTATGTAGAGCTTGGAAAACCTTGTCATATTCCTCAAATATCCACTAAAAAATTCAAAATTTCCATCATAGTAGTTAGGAATGGCTTTAATACAATTGCCATGAATGCTCCTTAGTTACCCAATGATGCTTAAATGCTCATAGACTCTAATCTTTATTGAATTGACACTCTAGCTTTCCACTTGACTAAAAAGCAAGCATAGATTCAAAGTGAGAAAAACAATAGGGGTTTTGTTTATGCACAAAAATAGGGTTTGAAGGGTTATCAACATGGGGCATTTTATGTATAGAATTAGGGTTTGAAGTGTTATTTTTTCTAGTTTATTATTGTTATGATTATTTTAAGTGTCATGTAAGTTTGGGTGCTTCGAGGTCCATACTTGGTTGGTTGGTTGGTATTGAAACATACCTTTAATAGGGTTGTTCCAACAACCAAAATGGGATTGATGTGCACATGGAGTGCTTGGGCATTCTTGGTATGAGGTGTACCATTCTCTGTTGAGCATCTAGTTTCCCCTTGAAAATTAGGAATGATGGGGGATTGTTTGTGGAATCGCCTTTGGTCTTGTTGGGAATGTCAAGAACATTCCCAATATTTTGGATGATATTTGTGATTTGGGATGGGAATTATGATATTTGTGAAGAACATTCCCACCATTCTCGGTTCCCCTTAAAGCATACTTGAGCTAGAGAAGAATTGGGATGGGTGACATCTCGGGAAGTCCTAGTTAGCGGGTGTAAGCCTTGTAGGTAATGATTGATGCTATGCGATTCATTTTGCTACTTTCAATCCCACTTCTTCACCCTTGTGAGCATCACCTGATGCAATGAGTGCTAAGTGGACTATTCAAAATCATGAGAAATTGGTGAGTTGCGACGAATACTCATGGATATGGGTCATAGATAATCCCACAAATGATATCTCATATGTTTGATTGCGGAGGCCCCTCAATGCTTAAATAAAAGAATGAAGGGAGCTCTAATTGAGTAGTTCATTAGGAAAAATACTTGCTAAGGTTTTGCAAATGCGGTAGCAAGCTAAGTGGGCTTGATTGTGGGGAAAACTCCACAATTAAGCTCGCTTGAGCTAGAGGAGACTTGGGATGGGTGACCCTCTAGGAAGTCTTGGTTATTGGGTGCAAGCTTCGAAGGTGATGTTTGATGCTATGTAATTCATTTAGCTAGTTTTAATCCCACTTCTTCACCCTTGTGAGCATCATTAGAGGCAATGAGTGCTAAGTGGACTATTCAAAATCATGAGAAATTGGTTAGTTGCAACTAATACGCATGGATATGGGTTATAGATTAATGACTAACTCTACGTAGATAATCTCGAAAATGATATCTCATATGTTGGATTGTGGAAGCTCCTCCATGCTTAAATAAAAGAGTGAAGGGAGCTCTAATTGAATAGTTCATAAGGCACAATACTTGCTAAGGTTTTGCAAATGGGGTAGCAAGCCAAGTGGGCTTGATTGTGAGGAAACTCCAGAGTTAAGCGTGCTTGAGCTAGAGGAGTCTTGGGATGGGTGATCTCCTGGGAAATCTTGGTTATTGGGTGCAAACCCCAAAGGTGATGATTGATGCTATGCGTTTCATTTCGTTAGTTTCAATCCCACTTCTTCACCCTTGTGAGCATCACCCAATGCAATGAGTGCTAAGGGGACGATTCAAAATCATGAGAAATTGGTGAGTTGCAACAAATATTCATGGATATGGGTCATAGATTAATGGCTTACTCTATGCAAATAATCTTGAAAATGCTATCTCATATGTTGCACTGCGAAAGCCCATCGATGCTTGAATAAAAGAGTGAAGGGAGCTCTAGTTGAATAGTTCATAAGGCACAATATCTACTAAGGTTTTGCAAATGGCTTAGCAAGCTAGGTAGGCTTGAATGTCGGGAAAATTTCATAGTGAAGTGTGCTTGAGCAAGAGGAGATTTAGGATGGCATCCTCCTACGAAGTCCTGGTTACTAGATGCAAGCCCTGAGATGATGATTGATGCTATATGATTCATTTTAGTAGTTTCAATCCCACTTCTTCACCCCTGTGGGTGTCACTCGATACAATGAATGTCAAGTGGACTATTCAAAATTGCGAGAACTTGGTCTGTTGCAACTAATACTCTTGAATATGGGTCATGGATTAATGATTTATCGTATGCAAGTAATCACAAAAATGATATCTCATATGTTGGACTGTGGAAGCCCCTTGATGCTTAAATAAAAGAGGTAAGGGAGCTCTAATTAAATAGTTCATAATGCACAATACTTGCTAATATTTTGCAAATGGGGTTGCAAGCTAAGTGGGCTTGATTGTGGGGAAAACTCCACAGTTAAGTGTGCTTGAACTAGAGGAGACTTGGGATGGGTGACCTCTCGAGAAGTCTTGGTTATCGGGTGCAAGCCTCGAAGGTGATTATTGATGTTATGCAATTCATTTTGCTAGTTTCAATCCCACTTCTTCACCCATATGAGCATCACCTGATGCAATGAATGTTAAGCGATCAATTCAAAATCACGAGAAATTGGTGAATTGCAACTAATACTCATGGATATGGGTCATAGATTAATGACTTTATCTACATAAATAATCTCAAAAATGATATCTCACATGTTGGATTGCAGATGCTCCTTGGTGCTTAAATAAAAGAGTGAAGGGAGCTCTAACTGAATAGTTCATACGGCACAATACTTGCTAATATTTTGCAAATGGGGTAGCAAGCTAAGTGGGCTTGATTGTTGGGAAAACTCCATTGTCAAGCGTGTTTGAGTCAGAGGAGACATGGGATGGGTGACCTCCCGAGAAGTTCTGGTTATCAAGTGCAAGTCTCGAAGGTGATGATTGATGCTATGTGAACATTTTGCTAGTTTCAATCCCATTTCTTCAGCATAGAGTGATTGGACGGTTCATATTCTCCTCGATCTTAACGACCATTGATTCGTGGCTTAACACCTGATTGGTCCATGATCTCTATTTAAAGAGCATGGCGGGTCATTTGTCGATGATCGATTGTGAGAAAATCTCTTGTAAAATATCTCTATAATCTTTTTCTTTTGCATTAATAAACTTCTCCAAGTGGCCACGTTGGCTTGGGCTGTGGATGTTTCTTCGTAGCTGTTTTACCACATCAAAACATCGGTGTGTTGATCTTTGATTTGGTTGTGTGAGTGGTTACTGAAGGTGTTCTTCCTTTGTTGGAATACCTATATTGTCGAACATGGTATTAGAGCCTGTTTGAAGACCCGCTCTTGTTGTAGATCAAGATTGTGAAGCTGAGTTGCCTCATCTCCGTTTTCTTCCATTTCCGTACATTTCTGAGTTGAGAGGACTGTTCCATTGCATCAGGAATGCTCTTTTTAGTGAGGAACGCTTTTCGTTTCACTCGAAAAGGTTTTTGTTTGCCCAAGATACGACCATTTCAGCTAGATTTGGAGGTATAAAGCTTGAATATGTCCTTTTTAATTTTTTGCCGAGTATTATTTTGGTTTTATATTGTTTGTTACCTGGTTGCTACTCTTTTAGATTTGCGTATGCTCTTTGCCCCGTGCCTTGTGTGATCTCAACAAATCAGAAACAGATAGGAAAAGGTACATTTCTCGGGTAAGCTAACCACGATCTAACCCTTGTTGTCATCGAGAAGCGAAATTTTTTTCTTGTGTGAAAAGAGTTTTTTATGAGCACACTCTCCAAGGCTATCTTGCACAACAACAACACCCCCAATCCTCCTGTTAAACAATACAATATGTTTTGCTAGCCCAGTTGGTTAAAAGTTGCCTTATTAAGTAAGAGGTCTTGAGTTCAAGTCTCTCTTTTTGTTACTTTTTTTGAAAAAGTTTATGGTCCGTTGTAAAGTGTATTTCACTTCAAGTATAATAGTAAATCACTATAAGTAGCTTTAATATTTTATTTTAGAGTTATTTATTTTGCATGCAACTTTCTTTTATAAAGTAAATTCATTGTAAAAGTGATCCCCACTTCTTTTTATAAAAGTGGGTCACTTCATAAAGCAACTTATTTGTAAAAGTGAGGTTATTTGAAGGGGTATCACCACCACGTGGTTCTTTGGTTACCGTTAATGCCTTTTTTTAGAAGGGCATAACTTTCACATCCGAAGTCCGTTTTCAGTGCCGTTTTTCTTAAAACTGCCTAGCTTTTCGAGATGTTTCCATCCAAATCATCAGTTTCAGTTTTTAAATCCATATTATCTGCATACTTAATATGACTTCTTCTAGTAATCTTTTGCTTACCAATACCAACTACTTCCAATGGAAATCCCATATGGAGGATTTATTAAGAAGTAAAGGCTTGTACTGGATTACCTTGAGAAAGGAAAAAGAACCCACTGATGTTGATAAGAAAGTCAAATGGGCTAATAGGAGTGACGAAGCACGTGGACTGATCAGAATGTCCATCTCTCTTGATTTAAGGTTCCACCTTCAAGAAATTGATGACCTCGATGGAGCTTTGGAAAAACTTGAATCTGTGTTTGGTAAACACAATATTATTCGAGCACATCAGTTAGAAAATCAAATACTGACTTTAAGTCCAAATGATTTTTCTTGCATTGAAGACTATCTATCTAAGTTTAAAACACACAGAATTTTATGTCAAGAATGTGAGATAAAGTTGGAGGAAGAGTGTTGCATCTATATTATTCTTCTAAGCTAGGTAGTGCATATTTTGTGTTTGTATCTACCTTTTATGCCATGAGAGAGGCTCTAGGGAAAGTTTATCAAAAACCCACTCTTGAGTTCTTTTGTGATGCTTTGATTAGAGAGCAGGATAAACTTGTACAACTTGGAGTGATCAGCACTGTAGGTACCTCCAACAAACCCTTAGTCGCCCAACAGAAAGATAAGCCCAAGAATCCCAAGAATCAACATCCTCGCCACAACAACAAGCACCATAAGGGTCCCAGACCCACTCAGACAGTTTCAACTTCTAATGGTGACAAAGGAGCAAAATCTAAAAATAAGAAGATTGACAGACATTACAACTTTTGTGATAAAGATGGTTATGATGAATCCAAATGTTTCAAGAAGATGGCAGCTTTAGAAGTAGCGATGAAGAATCACAACATCAATATTGATTCTACTTCTTCTTCTTCTCATGGACATGCACGTTTTGCTTCTGGTTTCTCCTTCAATGCAACTTCAACTTCTTTTTTTGATGAGTGGCTTATTGAATCTGGAGCATCTTATTATATGGCTAAGGATAAAGACATATTTTCTTCTCTAAATGAATGTAACACCAAGAAAATATTTGTTGGTGATGATAGATCTCTTAGTGTGTAGGATCTGGAACAATTCATGTAGATAATGGTCATTTCAATGATGTATTATGTGTTCCAAGTCTTTATTGTAACCTTCTATCAGTATATCAAATCACTCATTCAGGTGAAGGTAAAACCATAGAGTTTTCACCTCACGAAGTTGTAATCAAGGATCTAAAAGATCCTAAGCATGTTTTTGCAACTGGAATTGCTGATGACATTATCAGGTTGTACAAGTTTGACAACTTTGTGTCATCATCTTTTCCATCAGTTTTTGTTGCTCATAGCAATGACTTGAGCAAACTTTGGCATTAATGGTTTGATCATCTAAACTATTGCTCATTGCAACAATTATGTAATCAACAGATGGTGACTGGTCTCCCTCTTGTTTCATGTAGAGATGGTGTTTGTGTCGGTTGTGTCCTCAACAAACATCATCGAGACAATTTTGACAAACGTGCCTCTTGGCACGCCTCGGGCCCTTTGCAGCTTGTTCACAGTGACTTGTGTGGTCCACTTTCTTCTCCTTCTTTTTCTGGGTGCAAGTATTTCTTAACTTTCATTGATGACTTTTCCAGACGTACTTGGGTTTATTTCTTAAAACTTAAGAGTGAAGTTTTTGATAAGTTTTTGGTCTACAAGGCCGTTGTAGAAAAACAATCTGGACATCAAATTTAAAGGTTAAAAGCAGATAATGGAGGTGAATATGTGAACAATAATTTTACAAGTTATTGCACTACACATGGCATCCAAATGCAACACACTGTTCCATAAACACCACAACAAAATGGTGTTGCTGAGAGAAAGAACTGCACATTAAAAGAAATGGCTAATTGTATGATCCAATCTATAAGGGATTAAGTCTAAAGTGTTGGGCGAAAGCCATTAACTGTGCAAATTACATAGTAAATCACACTCCCACAAAGGCTCTTAAAAATATAACATTGGAAGAAGCTTGGACTAAAATTAAACAAGATGTAAGTCAGTTCCGTGTATTTGGTAGTATAGCATGGGCTCACATTCCTGATGAGAAAAGAAAAGCATTGCAGCCTAAAAGTGAGAAGTGTATATTTGTTGGTCATTCTGAAGATGTCAAAGGTTATAGATTTCTTCAACCACATTGTAATGAAATTATTATTAGAAGAGATGTTAAATTTGATAAAAATCTGTTGGCTTGCGAGCCTAATTCGACAATTGTGCATTCTTCGACCTGCGAGCCATCTTCGACGTTTGTGTCTTCTTCTGTTCCTATTCTGGTTTCTTCTTCAGATGATGATAGTGAGGATGAAAATCCACCTCCGCCTGCTCACCTTCCTCCAGATGAGTCCATTGAACCTGAACCAACACCAACACCACCACTTCCTAGATGGGTCCGTTCAACACGAGAAGCAACTGGTGATATTGTCGGTGATCCTTTTGATCAACGTCAGACATGTTCTCAGTTGCAGCGAGCCTCTTCTCTTTTGGCTCAAGTTTCATAGACTCATGATCCAGAGAAATGTGAAGAAGCTTCAGGTCATCCAGATTGGGGTACAGCAATGAATGAGGAGTATCGTTCTTTAATGGCAAACGATATTTGGGATCTTGTACCTCTTCCAAAAGGAATAAAACTTGTCAGATGTAAATGGGTCTACAAAACTAAGTATGCATTGAATGGAAGTGTTGAAAGACACAAGGTTTGGTTTGTTGCCAAAGGATTTTCCCAAGTTGAAGGAATTGACTATAATAAAACCTTTGCCCCTGTAGCCAAAATGAATTCGATCTGCCTTGTTCTTGCCTTTGCTGGCTCACATAAATGGGAAGTCCGTTAGATAGAAGTTAAATCCTCCTTCTTGCATGGGGATTTGCAAGAAAAAATTTGCATGGAACAACCTCCAGGCTATGTCTAGAATCACTCTAGCCTTGTTTTTCGCCTTAAGAAATCTCTTTATGGTCTTAAGCAAGCTCCTCGAGCTTGGTATGCCAAAATGGACAACTTTCTTATTGACATTGGATTTTTTAGATGCCATTTTGATCCTAATGTCTATACCAAGAAAGTAGGAAGCCATCTCATACTCCTTGTCCTTTATGTTGATGACCTTATCCTTACTGGTAGTGACTCAAAACTTTTAAACCATGTGAAACCCAACCTTAAGAAGAAATTTGAAATGACAGAGTTAGGCTTTTTGCACTATTTCCTTGGCCTCCAAGTTTTTCAAACCAATGAAGGAATTTTTCTTTCCCAGTCTAAGTATGCTTGTGACCTTCTTCATCGCTTTCACATGGACGATTGTAAACCAACCTCTTCTACCTTCCAGTCTGGAGTCAAGCTTGCTGCCACCTGTACTTCTCCCGAAGTTGATGCCACCTTGTACCGTCAGTTAGTTGGTAGCTTCTTATACTTGATTCACACTCGTCTTGATATTTCCTTTGTTGTTGGTCTTGTTGCTCGGTATATGAAAACACCCCATGAAAGCCATTGGAAAGCAGCTAAAAGGATAATTCAATATGTCCGGGGTATAGTTAAGTTTGGGATCCATTACAGTTCAGAGGGGACTCCTTTATTGGTTGATTTCATTGATTCAGATTGGGCCGACGACCCTGATGATCGAAAGTCTACTGCAGGTTATATTTTCAGCCTTGGTTAAGGACTTGTCACTTGGGCTTGTAAGAAACAATAGGCTACTGCACTTTCTTCAGTAGAAGCAGAGTATTGAGCAACGATAAATGCAAGTCAGGAAGCCTTGTGGCTTCAACATATCCTTTCAGAGTTTGGATTCCAGTAGCAGCATCCGACCAGCCTTTGGTGCGACAATCAGAGTGCCATCAAGCTCGCCAAAGACCCAATTCAACATCAGCGCAACAAACACATCGAGCTACCCGCACTTCATCAGAAAGCTCATTCATGATCAAGTTATTGAAGTGCTCTTTTGCCCTACATAAGATCAAGTTGATCTATGTTAGGAGTTCAGGAAGTTGTCATTATGGGGGGATAGGCTCTAATGCCTCCTTCCTTCTCCTATTGTGTCACTATTTTAAATCCTTCAATCCTATCCCAAGTTGTTCTTAACGAGGGATGTTAGGATATTTAGACATTTAGGAGTTAGTTAAGATCTACTTGGTCTAATGTGTCGTTAGGTAAAAGTGTGTTTCTTAGTGTGTTTATTTAGTATTCATTAGTATGCATTTGTAGTTAGCAAATCCGATGGTCACGATATGTTCCTGACATAGAGTGATCTGACGATTCATATTCTCCTCAATCTTAACGACCATTGATCTGTGGCTTAACACCCGATTGGTCCATGATCTCTATTTAAAGAGCATGGAGGGTCATTTATTGATAATCGATTGTGAGAAACTCTCTTGTAAAATCTCTCTGTAATCTTTTTCTTTTGCATTAATAAACTGCTCAAAGTGGTCGCGTTGGCTAGGGTCGTGGATGTCTTGTAGGGGTCTTACCACGTCAAAACATCGGTGTGTTGATCTTTGATCTGGTTGTGTGAGTGGTTACTGAAGGTGTTTGTCCTCTGTTGGAATACCTTTGTTGTCGAACAAGTGGAATATTCAAAATCATGAGAAATTGGTGAGTTGTGACCATAGTTGCAGTGAGCGCCCCCCCCTTCCTAGGCTCGGAAGCACGCTCCGAGCGGGAGCGCCCTTGGGAGCGCGCTCCCAAAAATGGGAGCGTGCTCCGGGGGGTTTTAGGACGCTCCCTGCCCTTTTGGGAGCTCCACGCTCCCCGGGACGCTCCATGCTCCCTGGGATGCTTCCGGAGCCTGGGAGCGCGCTCCCAAGGCGCTCTTTGAACGCTCCCTAATGGTAATGTTAATTTCTTAAAGTAAAAGGATAAAAATGAAAAATAAAGGAAATGTCACTTTTACTTAAATTTTTAACATTACCATTAATTGTTTTAGGATGTTTGAGAGTGGTTCGAACCTCATTGGACTTCATATGGAGAAAGTAGAATTTTAGGTCCCACTCAAAATTCAGCAGACTTAACGGTTTTCAAGATTTCAAGATTGGCAAGATTACAACGTTTCCACTGGATTCTATCAAGTATGAGGGTATGGAACTGGCATTTAATCAAGACCACCAAGCCCTCTATATACCCCAATGTTGGTGATGTTGATTGTTAAACTCCTTTGTCATGGCCTTAGCAAAAATGTACCCTTCACTCAAACACGAATCACTGATTAGGCATGTTAAGCTTTTTCTACCATATTTTAAGGCTAGGATTAGGTAGTTTCATCAAAATTGGGTGGTGTCGACTAATGTCCCTAGAGGATCGAGGTATAAGAAAAGTCAAGACAAGAGGCAAAGGATGAAGGATGATACTAATGATGTGTATCCCAATATAAGCGATGGTGGAACATTGCTTGTCATTCATGTTTGTCATTTGAATGTTCTTGCTTGTTTATTCGTAATGCTTTCTTTCAAAGTTTCAATATAATCATTAATATACTATGGATGGCATTTCAAACTTCATAATAATGTAGTATTCATCTACAAGCACAAATATGCATGTTTTCATATATTTTGCAACTAATTTGTCTTTTTGCATGTTTTTGTTGAAT
>JASDQU010737021.1:169564-204396 GCA_032191745.1 Picea mariana | reverse complement strand
AGCACAAATATGCATGTTTTCATATATTTTGCAACTAATTTGTCTTTTTGCATGTTTTTGTTGAATATAAACGTAATATATATATATATATATATATATATATATATATATATATATATATATATATATATAATAGATGCTCCGGGGACGCTCTGCTCCCAAGGATTTTTGGAAAATGACGCTCCCGATGCTCCCGTTTTCTAAAACGCTCCCGCTCCGCTCCCGCTCTGTGCAACATTGGTTGTGACTAATATTCATGGATATGGGTCATAGATTAATGACTTACTCTATGCAGTATCCAGATAATCCCAAAAATGATATCTCATATGTTGTACTGCGGAAATTTTAAAAAACATATTCAGAGTTAAGAATAAAAACTATTCATGAATGACAACATTAGAACTGAAATCATTAGATGCCATCAACTGGAAACACAACATTAGACATCATTCACTCGCACAGCGTTCCCTAAAACACTCTCTTAGGTGCAATATCACTGCTCAATATCAGTCTCGACTCTGACATTCACTGCTTACAATATCAGTCTTGATATCATTGCTCAAGATTGAGTCAGTCTGAAAAACAACGCTTAGTGTCTTGTGTTGAAAGTGGGGCAGGGTTATCTTATAGATTATTGTAATGTGCTTAGGGTTTAAACAAGTGGCAAAAACTGCCAAATACCTGAGAAAAAATAAAAACTTAAAAACTATGTGTGGTGGGGTTGAGCGTCATTGGATCTGCCTCCAAAAGTCAGGAATTGCCTCTGGACTATAATTTTGTCATATCTGCTTCTGTGTAACTGAGAATTAATCTTATATTAATTATGCAGTATGGTTGGTTGATGTGTTACTGGCACTCAGATCACCTCGTTTCTGGTGATCTTTCCCAGAATTCGACAATCACCAGATTGTTAAAATCACATATTTATGTTGCTCAAATTGCAATTTTGTTTATCTGGGTCAATCAAGAGACCTAATTTTACTTGTAAATCACAATTTGTGTTGGGCAAAGTTGCAGTTTGTGGTTGGGGTGATTTTCATCTGTAAATTCCTCTTGGATTCCTGCCTGAACTGTTGTCAGGAATTGGGGCAGAATGAGTGTCGCTTGTATGATGCTGTATGGTTGCTTATGTGAATGATGAAAACATACCTATTTTTCAATGATCGTGCTTGTCATCAATCAATCATTATGAATATTCAGTGTATCTGTTCTCTCTGTCTGAAGTTTGAATGTCTTGTAAATCTTACACCATCAACATTCTTGGCCCCACAGAATATTAATGATGCAGAGCTTTCAGACACAAATGATGACCGGCATGAAGAGATGAATTTATTGGATGATATGCTGAGTGATCATTGATTGTTGATATTTTAAGTTTTGGGGCACTCTTTCGATATTTATTGTTTACATGACATCCTAATATTAGTGAAAGTCCAAGATATGGAGTTTAATCTTCAAAATCATAAATAGCAATTTTTTTTGGTTGGAAATAACTCCCTTGGAAGCTCTCAGGCACTTTCTCATGTACGGAGGATGGTACCCAGGGTAAAGCGGGTGGCGTAGATTTAGTGTGCCTAATCCCATGGAAATCAAATGGGGAGACCTACACAGTGCACCGGATTATCAGCAACAACCTGGCAACAGTGGCACCAACCAATTGAGCTTACAGTCTGGGCTATGAAAAAAATAAATGACATTTTCATATATATATATATATATATATATATCAAACTGTATCTTATCCTATTTTTCTTAAAGAATTGATGTATCCATATCTGTATCCATATCCTAGTAACTTAATATTGAAGCAGCCAAACCTGAGCTAACTAATGGAGTTATTTTGGGTCATGAACATTCCTTTTAGAATGAAGCAAATTGCATTTTATAATTCACAATATTGTTGCAACTATGGTTGTAATTGTATGGCTGTCTTCTAAAATCCTCCTTTAACCAAAGAGGCCTTGAAAGCAGCAATAGGCAAATAAATTTCAAAGACTATGGGGCTAGAAGGGATGAGGCACAGACCGGCTTGATATTGATTCACTGGACTGAAGTTTGGATGGTGTTTATCTCTTGTAGGCATATATCATGTAGATTTAAATGTATTTTCTTTTGCTCCAGATTACTTCAAAGGATTTCAAGTGAATGAACTTTCTGATTGTTGTAATCAAATTGGCTTTCATTATAGACAATAAAGATGATGAGTAGATGCAGTGTTTGGGGATATGTTCGATCAGAGACTCTGTTAACTTGTCCAGGAATGTTGCGTTGCAGGGTCTGTGAAGCATTAATTTCTCTATCCAGTTCCTTGCACACTCAATATGACATTCTCTTATTTATTCAGGTCAGTCATTTTCTAGTCTAATTATGTGAAATATCAAGATATTAAGCCCACCTTATTTCCAAAGGTACAAGGATATGCCACGTTTCATCATTTATAATATGCTCATAGAAATTGGATATATTTTCCATCCAGATACTTTCAAAACCTTTGGCGAAATGGCTCTGTGCCTGTTGGGATCCTGAAAATCATTCTTCAAGGAGCTCCGTGGTACTAGAACAGGATAAAATTGCAAGTTCAAAACAGATGGAAAACTCTCTGAGTGTACACAAGATTGTCATGAGACCTTTGGATCTTGACAATGGCACAAACATCATTGGTTTTGACAGTTGTGGGGATGTAAGCATTCTGGCTCTTGTATCCAGGTAGTCTTTCTCAAGCTATAGTTCACCAGTTTCTAAGTAGTCTGCTCATTTTCTTTTAGTGATAATGGGAAAAATGTATCAATCCTAGGTTACTTGCATATGATAGATTGATTTAACCTAAAATCTTAAACATTTGTAGAAAGTATCAATATTATGTCATGATAAAGTACCAGTTTGCTCTATTTCTCCTTGACAGGTTTTTGATTATAGCATGGGATGTTCAGAATGATATTTCAAAGATAAGCGTAGATTCTTTTACAAGGTTTGGCTCAAGAAACACATTTTCTTTTTAAGTCCAAATCTCGAATGCCTTGCTGCTTTTCTGTTATTATAGTGACTGTTCTAGAATTTTTTAGGAAGTTTCACTGGCTATATGATCTAATAATTATACATACGTGAAAACTATTCATGTAGGGTCTGCGAGTCGCTAATTTGCTTTTCCAACTATCTCAAGATGCAACATGATACACTGGCGTTTATGCAGGTTGATAACCTAGCTGTAATTCTACCTTTATACAGTAATATTGTAGGCTCTATAACCTACATTGTCATAGTGTGAAACTGACATCTGTTCTTGATACATGTTTACATGTCTGGTTGTTAAGTTTTATAACAGTTTTCTGTTTTACTGCTTCTTTGTAACTGCAGGTTCTTTCCAAGCCTCTGATCAAGTGGTTTAGTGGTTCTGTGTATTCAGAGGCATCAAGTGAGATGAGCCACCAAATGCTGCTGCTAGAAAAGATTTGGCATCGAATTCTGACTTCTCTACAGAATTGCCACCCACCGATATCATTTGACTCGAGTCTTCTAAACCAACAGTCACCTTTGCTAGCTTCAGCATTTCAGTGCCCTTACAAAGCAATTTCAGAACAAACACTCTTGTTCTGGGAGAGAACATATGGAATTAAAACTTCTCGATTATCCTACCCATCTTGCCTCGTTCCAGTTCTTTGTGAACTACAACATAAGGTAAAGATCACATTGCCTGGTTTTCTTCATACATATGTTTCTCGCCGGGGTTTAAAGCATCAGACAAAGAAACGGGTACAAGAAATCTGTGCAACCCAAAAGGAAGCACTTTTTTTGGATACTATTACTGGACATAGTGGGCAGGTGAATGTAAATATGGTAACTATGGTAGGGCAAGCGGAAAATTGCAATGGAAGAATTGAAGCAGATCCAGCTTCTGATTGCAAAACATGTGCTTTTGATGAAAACATGGGAAGATTAAGAATGAAGAGTGGAAGACTTAGGAAATGTAAATGCAATTCAGCAACACCACCTGTTCTGAATCATAAAAGCAGAAAAACCATGGGAGTGCAACACAATTCGGATCTAGTTGCGAAAACAGCAATCAAGCATGTTGTTGCTGGAGAACATGCCGATCAAGGAAATATAGATTCCAAAATAAAATTGAGCATTCCAGTGGAAAACATTCAAGGAACTAAAAAGAAAGGTAGGAGAATGAGGAAGCATAAGTCACAAAAGTATAAACCATTTGTAATTACCAACAGAAATCTTGCAAAACAAGGGAAACACTCAGCTGAATGTGATCAACAGTGTGGATTCATCAGAGGTCATGATGCAGTGGATCACACACTCGACTCTATTGAAGGTGTTACAATAGAATCTGTTAATGAAGCTAAAGGAAACCTCATGAGAAGTGGAAGACGAAGAAAATCACCCCAATTAAAACTATTAACATCTGACTTAAAGACACTTGGAATCCGCCATTTGCGAACTTTGCGTAATGCCGGTGGGCTCAGAGGGGGCAAAGACTGGAGGACTACACATGAAATGACAAAAATGATGCCAAAGAGGGCCAGGCGGCAAGGTCAGCAATTTAGCATATCAGGAAGAACTGATCCTAACAGTGCAATGGAAACTGATACAAATATGCAGGTCTCTGGCAGTAACTCTTTGTACATGGGAATGTTAGGTCGTGCTCTTCAGAAACAAAAATTGGAGATGCAGCTGTGTAGATGTAAGAGACTTTCTTCAGTAAGACGTTCTCAAGTTGATGCCTCCGAGAAGGCTTGTGAAACATCCAGGCAGTCAGTTTCAGAATCTCCTTTTAAAGTCCGAGCTTTGGGTGGTGGAGCCTGGTCAGAAGGAATTGGTTTATCAAAATCATTAAAAGATTCCGAAGAAACTGTTCCGTTTACATGTAATGTAAATATTTCCCCGACAAATGAAAATAAACCAGAGGGCAGGGGCAGAAATAACCGGCGGAAGAGTTGCACGCCTAAAAGAGCACCTTCAAACTTGGTTGGGGAGGAGATAACTGACATGCATCTACAAAGTACCATTAGTGCAGATGAACAGGCAATTGTTAGTGGAAAGCGGTTGAAGGATGTAGGCATCCAATTGTTCACCCAGCAAGGATGGGGCAATGCAAAGCTTGGCACTCCTTTGAAGAGGTTGAAAACTGGAAAGGAAAAATGCATATTGAAAAAGGAGGATGCAAACATTAAGTTCGAAAATAGTGTAGATCCTTGTCATGCAGAACACGTATGTGACGGTAATGTCACCAGCTGGGCAGGTATACAATTACAAAGCCCAGCCCTCTGTCATCGTGTTCAGTCTGGAAAGCAAAGTAATTTGGAGCAAGGTCATTGGCAGCAGGAAGGAACGTTAATATTTGGTATGGGTGATGAGTATAGCCCAAAGGATAACTCAAAGGAATTGGAGGCTAGAAATGAAGCCTCAAGTAAGGCACAATCTGAAGCCACAGATCAAGAAATGGAAATAAAGGTATTAAATGTGAGACAAGACCAACTGCATGAAGGCAGCATTCGATTGAACAACCATGATTCTCAGTCTACTGACGAAAAGCAACTGCTTCAAAGACAAACCCAGCCATGTGACCTTAATGGTTCATCTGGTACTTCCACTGAAGTTTGTACTGAGCCATCCATTGTGAACCGTACTGTTGCTACTTGTAAATATGCATGCATGGCTAATAGCGAAATTCATCACTACAAAAATGGATTAGCATTCCTAGAGGAAATGGGTAAAGAGTGGAATATATGTGACCTACTTTCTGAACTTTCCTCATCCCCAAAGCTAGAAGATTTGGGGAGAGAAGATTTAATCAGTGCAGAGAAGCTATTACTAGTTCTTTCGCAGCGTATTGCAAAAAGAAAGAAATTGCTTTCCAAATTGCGGCTATAAGCTATCTGCTAATTACAAAAAAATAACAGAATGCTGCATAATCTGGGAGAGAGTAACGAAGGCTTGAGTCAGGTGTAAAAGTGGATATATGCAATGTCTTTACCATGCCCAGAGTCCAGACTAGTGTGTATGTGGTATATACATGTAATCACGATTTTCATGTTCACAAAGCACCTAATCAGTTTTGACACAAACTTTAAAATCTGTGATTGGTGTGCTAATGGAATGCTGGCAGGCGTCAGTCTTTATAGATGTATTTCCTGTAAGTGTAAACCTCTGAGAATTTGTGATCTAGCGGCTTTATGCATACATTGTATTCTTAGGAGTCAGAGCTTTGTAATTCTGTTAAAACTCAATCCCAATTGTGGTGCAGGAAAGGTGATTTTGTCCGATTACAGTAACATGTCACCAATTTGACTTTAGCTTCGAGTTTTGAGAATAGGGGATGGTATTCAGGAATAGCTGGAAGCTACCCAGCTTTCCAGGAAACAGGCGGATATAATTGGAGAAATATATATATATATATATATATATATCTAAAATTTGAAATCAAAGATTCTAAAACGTTGAAGCGGAATACAACTCAATAAAAATAACAATTCGTAAATAATAGTGTCAGAAAGAGACCGTGCTTGTCAGATACTAAAACCCCTTTTAAAAAATAGTTAAAAATAGATATAGGCCTCAAGGACATTCCAAATATGAAAATCAAATGGCCTCTGAATAAAAACATAGTAGGTCGTATTTCAGCATGCCCAGCTGGTTACATTTCAGCAAGCGAACAATTTTTTTAAAATGGTGCCACTTGTGGTCACTTGTTTGCATAGGGGGCATTCAACATCCATGGAACTATCAAGGGGTGCCTCGTAGTTATCGCCATTGTTTTTTTAAGGGGAAAACATTTAGGGGTGCCTCTTAGTTACTGGTGCCCGGGGGTTAGAAACACAATGTATGTGTTCCCGAGGGGTACAGTGGGTCCTTGTGCTACACCAAAATGTAGTAAATTATTTGTTTGAGATGTATTTGTAGGTGCTGTAACTTTTTGATACGTGGATTCTCTGATCTCATTAGCCAGCAGAATTTTCTGGCCGTGGATTGATATTTTGGGTATTTCATACATTTTGCTTTAATAAATTAATAATTTAGATTATGATTATACAAAGAGGCACAGTAGCTTTATTGTTATTTATAATTGATTTGATTGCAAATGAAAAAAAATGTGAATGTGGTGAAGGATTTGGAGACTCTTGATTCATTAAGATTGGGATAGTTGAATCTTTCGTATTTTAATTAAATTAAAATGATTGGGGGAGAATTGAAAAGGTTTTTATTATTTTTTAATAACATAGAATTTATAATTCTCAATATTTATGTATATGTATATATTGTTTAAGGTTGTTAAATAATATTGTATTTTTTAATTAAATTTAAGAAATAGATGTATGTTGTAAAATGATTTTTTTGTTTTTAGGTTTTTATTTTTATTTTTTATTATCAATGTTGTAGTTGAATTTTCCCTATTTTAATTTAATTAAAATGATTGGGGAGAAGTGAAAAGGTTTTTATTATTTTTTAATAACATAGAATTTATAATTCTCATATTTATGTATATGTATATATTGTTTAATGTTATTAAATAATATTGTATTTTTTAATTAAATTTAAGAAATAGATATATGTTGTGAAATAATTTTTTTTATTTGAGGTTTGTATTTTTTTTAGTATCAATGTTGTGCAATTTTCATTTTTATAAGTTGGTTGTATTGTTGCTAAAAGTTGTATTATTTTTTAGATTTATCAATTAAACTAATTTTATTTATATATTAATGTGTTTTCTAAATTTTTTTATATAATGTATTTTGGGAATTTATGGGGTACATCATGCTTTGTCATATCATTTACGCTAATAGAACTTGGGTGAGGATGATAATGCTCCGTTATAGAATGACGAGCTTAACCCAAACTCAAATGACAAATATCTCAATATATGTTATAAACACTTTAGAATGAACTTAAATTGTGAAATATTAAAATAAATTTAATCATAATTTCAACCTTATTAAAAAATGTAAACTAAGTGAAAATATTGTTATATCACATCCTTATGATTATACAGGTGTCAACATATACTTTTATGTGGGATAAAAATTATGTGTATGCCTATGATACCAAAGAAAGTTTAATTGCTTAAATTTTTATGAGATTGAAGAATGTCCTAAACACCATGGCTAATTAGTAAATAGTAAACAATACTTTGAGAGCTTCCTTGATTTTGGACTCCTTAGAGTTTGCAATGTGAATGTGTTGCTTGATTTTGGACTCCTTGGAGTTTGCAATGTGAATTTGTTATGCAAGATTATGAACGAGTCTTTCAGAAATATAAGTTTTAGAAATATTAAACTAGCATAGACCCATTTTAATCTCAACTTTTTCAAACATTGATATGGATTGAAAAAACTTGTGAATTTCTGGATGTATAGATAGAGTGTTAAGATGGATCTATGTGTTTGTGTGTATCGAGTTGTTCTTCCTAAAAATGTGTATAAGGGCATTACACGAAGACACATGAGGTATCAAACATCTTCCCCCACTCAAGTTGTGAAGCACCTAGCTTCTCTCCACACAATAATTGTGAAAATTGTAGATAGTTGCACACCATGGAATTGATCAAGGTGCACTTGTCACCTTAGATAAATTTAAACTGCTCTTGAGAATTTTTACTCTAAATCTATAAACAATTTCTTGAAGTAATAGAATGGTGGTCTTTATAACATAAAAATGAATTATGCAGTTTCCAAAGACATCTACTTTGATCAAGTTATTTCTATTGTATTTAATTAAGCTTGTCAAGCCTTATATTAATGGTACCACTTAATTAGTTGTTGACCATGGTTTATTGACAAAGTTTTAAAGATGTTTAAAGCATAATTATTAAGGGATTCTATGATTAAGGTATATCTAGGTTTGACTAATGTGTAACTAGTTTAATTTGGGTCTCTATTTGACATATAAAACATTCTAATATTTGATTAAGTCTTATTAAAAAATACTTTACCTTAAGAGATTATCTTGTAAAACAACCTACCTATTAGACAATATAGTTTGACAAGATCTATATTGATATTCAGAAATTAGGATAACTTGAAATATTCATTTATATTGTCACTTAGAAATATGGATAGCTTATTTATTGTGCCAATATGAGATAATGTGATATATCGACACATTGATGATTGCATACCAAATTAAATCATTTTGTTTAAGACACATTTTGGATATAGCTCATGACATCTTCTCAAAAGTATATAATCTTGTTTTAACACCATGCTACGTGTAACATCATGTTTTGTGATCAATCAATCAATAGTTACCAAAATACCACCATTTTTAGAAGGATGCACAATCATGTACTCAGTTAATTAATTAAATAATATATACTCAAAAACATTAATTGAACACTAATTGCACCATTCAAGTTGTAGTTCAGATCAATGTGTATCAAAATCCAATAGTTTTACTTTGTCACCATATTTTAGGTATTACTTCTTGGGTCCTAATGGGAACATCCACTTCCAAATCCAAGCTTACTTAAACTATAACATGGACAATTCATTCCTTTGTTTGTTTTTATTAATGAGGATAGGTTAATATTGATGGACAAGTGATAGGGAAAATTTCATTCCTCAATTCCACTTTGCTGTGATTATGTTTTCTAAGCTGATTATTATTACTCTTTGCAAGCAATGGAGACATAACTAAGGATGATCATCTTTTGGTATTGGTTGGCCGTCTATGTTTAATTGTAATTCTATTGATAACATCCATTAACCTATTGATTACCACACACACACACACACACACACATATACAAAAAAAATTAATAACTATCTTAATGTTATAAAATATTTGAAATACCCATCTCTTATACATATTTGAATAATTAAATCATACTCTATTTTGAATATATATATATATACAAAAAAAAATTAATAACTATCCTAAGCTTATGAAACAATGAAAATACCCAATAGTTTTACTTTGTCACCATATTTTAGGTGTTACTTCTTGGGTCCTAATGGGAACATCCACTTCCAAATCCAAGCTTACTTAAACTATAACATGTACAATTCATTCCTTTGTTTGTTTTATTAATGAGGATAGGTTAATATTATTTTTTTTGTAAATAAAAAAGAGACTATATTACCTTATGCCATCAAAACCAACATTTGTCAAAAGATTACATCAAGACTTGCCACCTGTTCTGCCACAGGTGTGGAAACCAGAACATGTGGCACTGTGCATGGATACTACTGTGCATAGGTGGTACTGTGCATAGAAATAACACGTCTGAGAACTGTAAAAGCTTGCCACTTGTTTTTCCATGTACATGGAAACCAGAACAGGCGGTTTGCATTAGAGTTTCATAGCAACAAGAAAACAAAACAATTAAGACCAAAAAATTAACAGTAGAAAATCTAAACATGAGGCGAACCCGGGCTTTTGTCTTGGCTGACCGTGAAGGCATAAGGCTGGCAGCAAGTCAGACAACGACTCTTTGCGGGCTCGCTTGATAGGGAATCAAACATGAAATCCATGCGCTTGCTGAGGCTTTGCTCCTTATGCAATGATTATTTTTTAGTCTTGTCCATTTTTTTTCCTTTGAAAGTTATACTTCACAAGACATACACAATAGAGATTTTTGTGAATATATTTATTGTCCTTGTCTATTTAGACAAGGGACATCATGATTAGTTGTGCTAGATTTGCGGTTGGCTATCTTGATGGTTTGTTCATGTTTGTACCAAAGGTGGGTAGAGGTGACGTGTGATGCTTTTGTGTTGGTTTAATGGGCTATTGTCGGTTTTTGATTGATTCAAACACATATGTATCTTATGACAAGATTTTTAGGTGTCGGTTGTTGGCGATCAAGCCACCCTTTGGGAAAACACTTGAATATGTGGGCTAGTGGTTCAGTTGGTAGAGTGCCCTATTCAATATTTGTGAGGTTGTGGGTTTGAGTCCTAATTGGTCCATTTTTTCCACTTGACATGGTATCAAAGTCATGTTAGCAGTTGGGTGTGTGGCTTGAGGGGAGGTGTTGATGATCAAGTCACCCTTTGGGGAAATGCTCAAAGACATGGGCCAATAGCTCAGGCGATAGAGTGCTCTTTGGGAGGTTTCCGATTCAAGTCCTAGTAGTAGGCCCATGCTTGCTCCTCAACATGGTATTGGAGCCAAGTTGGAAGCTAAGTGATACTCTTAGGTGGAGGGAATAGATTACTGACAAACTTTGATCTCTAGTGGCTAAGATAGTCTCTAGTAGGATGCTACTAGCATTGGCAACAACATGCGATTTAGAGGGAGAACAAATGGATATAAAAACAATGTTCTTGCATGTAAATCTCAAAGAAGAAATGTACATGGAGTAGCCAACGTGTTTTATTGCAAAGGGAAAAAAAGATGGTGTGCAAGCTAAAGAAGTCCTTATATGGACTTAAGTAGTCTTCGAGGGAATGGTATAATTTCTTTTACAAATATGTGGTTGCCAAGGCTTTATGAGTGATGTTGACCATTGTATCTACATAAAGAATGAAGTTAACAATGCTATTGTTATTGTGCTCTAAGTAGATGACGTTCTTCTTTTGAGTGATAAAAGATAGTTTGTGAAGGTCACTAAAGTCTAATTGAATACAGAGTTTGATATGAAAGACATAGGAGATGTTCATTATGTGCTTAGCATTGAAGTGAAAAGGGATCGTCCCAATAATAAACTTTGGTTCAACGAATAGAAGTACATTCAAGGAACACTTCAATAGTTTGGGAAGATGGATTGTAACCCTATGGATACTCCTTTTTCAATGGGAGTCAAGTTGTAAAAAGACACGTCCCAAGGCAACCAAAGACGAGGTAAGGAAACCTTTTTCTAGGGTGGTAGGAACACTTATGCATGTTACGATATGCGCTAGTCTAGACATTGCACACACAATGACAATGGTAAATAAGTTCATGACAATTCCTAGAAGGCAACACTGGATAATTGTATTGAGAATCATGTGATATCTACTTAGCCGTCAAAGCGTTGCCAGGCTTCCCCTCAATTTTCATTATATATCTCATGGTGTCTCTCTGTTATTGTTTAAGTTTAATGTGGAGGGAAGTCTTCTAATATAATTTTTTCTCTCACCTTATGATGAAGTATTTGAGAAGATGATGAAAGAAACACATGTTCCATAAGGAGTACTACTCATGCAAAAGCCCGTTATATAAAATCAATGTGGTCTTCCAAGAAGAAAGAAAAGTGTGATCCTAGTTACATTGTTAAAAAAACTCGCAATGAACCTTGCTTTGTCAGACCACTATTGGAGATAGTTGTTGGACAAAAAGGCATTGAAGATGTTGGCAGCTTAGCCCAAACATTATACGTAAGTAACTGGTATTCTTTCCACACAATTTGAATTATATGGCATAATATGGCAGGTGTTTGAGATGATTGCACTATCTAAAGATCAAATGTTTCTTGAAGGAAATTTTGCAATTGATTCAAATTTCACTCCATAAAATAACTTCTTTGAAATGACACTCCATGTTTCTTGGTATGGTTTCTCTAGCAACACTTTGTGCCATTATATTCAAAGTTTCCTTCGTGCATGTTATCCTACATCAAGGTTTTCATTGGCTTATAACATTTCTCAGTGGTACCATGGGTCAATCATTTTATTAGTAAACGCCAACTATCGATTTTTCTTTGGACATACTCGCCATTGCCATTAACATCGAGTTGACACTTTGAATGTTAAAGTAGATTTCTTGGTGGTGCATTATCACCATCGTTGAGCATGAATTTATCAATATGGGATCTAGAGACGTAGCCCGTGAACACATGGACCAAGAGGCAATCTTACAAGGGTCCAATAGAAAAATTAACACACATATCCAATGGAAATCGAGTTGACACTTTGAATGTTAAGTAGATTTCTTGGTGGTGCATTATGACCATCGTTGAGCATGAAGTTATCAATATGGGATTTAGAGAAGTAGCCCGTGAACACATTGACCAAGAGGCAATCTTGCAAGGGTCCAATAGAAAAATTAACACACATATCCAATGGAAATGATCGTGGGAACATGGATTCTGTTCTAATTGCCAAAAACTCTAATTAGAACAACACATTAATCTTGCAAAGGAGTTGTGCAGACTCGTGTGGGTCGATGGGGTTGATGCACCAATGGAAATTTCAGTTATTCATCAAGTTATGAGCTACTTTTTGCTTTCTTTAAATCCCAACTTGCCTATGATGGATATTGCAACGAACTTCTTTTCCGCTATCATCACTATTTCTTTCATGCAGCCATAACGATTTTCTTTTTTGTATAGCTAAAGAAAGGAACAATGCGTTTAATTTCTTGAAATACATATCTAAAAGCATCTTGGAAACAAAAGATGACATGGTGAACCGATTTTGTGGTGTGGCAGAAATAAGGTTCTACTTCACTAACTCCATAACTTTAATTGCTTTTGACTAGCTCTTATATGGAACTTTAGTTACTCTCATTCATTGTGTTGATATGAGTACAACCTCCATTATTAATCGCTCACTAGCAAATGAGGCTGAACTTGCACAACCTAGTGAATGCCCTCTTGATTCAGAGGATATTTTGATGTTTTGTTTTAACACAATTTGGAAATTTTTTATTTATAAAAAGGGCACGGTCGAGGTCGTTGAGTACAAAAGAGAAGGCTGTCAAATAGACAATAGCCTATCATCACTGTTCTATCCATGTCCAAAAATTACTTATAGAGCCTATAATGTTTATTATTTAAACCAGATTCTATTCTATATCTAAGAGACAACAAAACTTTCAAAAAAGAAATACATATCAGTTGTTGTGTAAAATCATTCTAGAGTTCTTCCTTTATTTTTGCTTCAGCTGGAGTCTCCACGACCACGTTCGAATCATGTAACATACTCTTTTCTTTTACCTCCTCACTGTCATGTTCTCCTAGAGTCTACTCAGTCATTGATGCTTCTGAAGGAGAGGTTCTCAAATCCATTTTTCTTTGCATTGATTCTCCCTGCTTGCGAAGGAAGTCCACTTCATCTTGGAGCTAGCCAATTAACATTTGATGCTGAGCCAGGGTGTCAAGAGCGAATGAGATGGTTGAGCTGTGAGACTTGACCTTGATGGAAAGATGCTGGGTGGAGGTAAAATTATCCTCCATAGATTCTGCCACCTCCTTTGTTTGGGTTTGCATATGCGCTTTTCTTTTGGCTATGATTATAATCAGAGTGCTAGAGTCAATTTCAACAATTGATGAGACTGCCACCAAGAGATCACTGAACTGGCTTGCCAACACATAATTCCAACCCACGAACTACCAAAATTGCCAGAGAGAGATAGAGCTAAATTGCTTCTCAAGGAATCTGCTGCAAGTATTCGCTAAACTTCCTGTTTGAATGAAAAGAACATGCTTAGAACAAATTGAGACTAAAGATGGAGAGGAAAGGCTTACCGAAGACCTGATGCACAATTGGCTTCGTAGAGGAGCAAGCTTCAACCACATAGGATACTGAGTGAAGAAGATGACTTGGAGCTTTCCACCAAATGAATTCAACCAGCCAAGAACTAATCTCCTAAGCATCCACCATTGAGAATTTCGATTCTGAGACGAGATGGGTGATTTTTGCACCTTGGTTATGAGATAAATAACTTGACCCCCATTTTGAGATTGAACTTGAAAAGAAAGCATGCATGCATTCACGATATTGTATAGTTTCCCACGCTCTAGGAGTCCAAATGTATCCGTCATGACCTGTACTTCCAAGTGCCACATCATATCTTTATGCCATACATCCTGTGCGTTTGTCAGTAATATCATCATTGTAAGGGGTGGACCATGCTCCCATCGTACTTCCTGTGATAAATTTGTGGAGGCCAAAGTACCATCACCATAGAGGAGGGCCCAATTCACAACCGAGAGCATAATTATCAGAGATCGCCACCAGACCATCCCCACGAGCGAGAACTGAATGAGGCGTCTTCTCGAAAGCCCTCAAATTCTTAAACTCAGAGCTTGGGTTTGCATGTCATGTCAACATGTCCTTCCCTTGATAACATCTACGTGGACCCTACTGTCCCCAAACCTTTGTGATGCTTCTTCCATTAGGGGAGGGCTACAAGTTTTACACTTCCTTGGAACCTCAAAGAACCAAGAGCCATACCAATTTCTTCATTTTCCATCTTGTCTGCTTCTTGATTATTTTCTCTTAGGATGTGAAAGAATTTGGGTGTGGTATTGGCTAGGAGAAGACACATTCTTTCAATAATTCTCTTTGTCTTAGCGTCTTTGGGAAAATACCCCGTGACAAGGTATCTAATGGTATTTTTGGAGTCCCCCATAATATAAATTTGGCTAATTTGTTCTGCCTGCATCAACAATAAACCTTTATATACCGCATAGGCTTTGGCCACATTGTTTGATGCAACACCCAAGTTCCAAGAAAATTCCATATCTCGAGTTCCTCTAGGGCCGTACAACACCCCTCTCGCACCTGCCTCCCTAGGGTTTCCTTTTGAAGCACCGTCAAAACATAGAGTGTATCTTGGTTGAGATATGAGCCACGATTTGAATTCCCGAGGTAATACCCGAAGCTGCCAGCTTGATCTTTGGGAAATTTTAGGGGAAATGAGAATTTTGACATTTAACTTAGTAATCCATAATTCTTCTCCTTTATCTAATTTCTCCACCTTCTCCAATTTTGTTCTTCTAGAATTTAAGAACTCTGCCATTTGACCCAAGGCATGGGCAACAACTGACGAGGGGGGAGGAAGGATGTTTTTGAAGATAAATTTGTTCCTGGCCAATTAGATTTTCCAACAAACAAATTTTGGGGAGGTCTTCCAGATATGATGGAAGACCAGTTTCTTATAAAAAGAACCCTTTTAGACTTTGCTCCATTTTCCAATCATTACTTTGCACGAAGTAGGCTAGACTATATTTTCCTTTAGTTCTAAATATACCTTATGCCAGACTTGTTTTGAGTATTGATATTCTAGAAAGAGATGTGATGTCGATTCCTGGGCTTGTTTACAAAGTTTACATCTGAAGGGGCCTGAGAATCCTTGGGAAAAAAGGTTTTCTCGAGTGAGAAATTTGTTATGAGCTAGACGCTAGCCAAATAAGTTGATCTTGGGGATCCCATCAATGTGCCATATTACTTGCCACGTGCTAGATTTTTCTGAAAGCCTGAGTTGCCTGATTAAATTTTTGTATCCCTCCTTAACTGAATATCTAGAAGATCCCCATCCCCTACCATCCCTTTTCTGCAAATGCACTGGGGCCGAGCCATTGATAATGAGAAGAAAGGACTGAACGTCCCCAGAGAGATGAGGAGGAATGTTTCCCAGGTTCCAACCCTTGCAGAGCCCATTACTATGCCAAACTAAAATGTCGAATAAAGTGATTTTCCCTTGATTTGAAAGCCATGCCCTGCGTCAAAGAAGCAATCCTCCCATAAATTGATTTTCTTTCCATTCCCCTGGATCTAGTTAAGGGAGCCACGAAAGAAAGGGAAGATTTTAACAGTTTCCAGATAGGAGAGCCAAATTTAATGTCTCGAAATAAGTCTAGACATCTGCTTTGGTTTCTAGTTAGGTACTTACGACAAATTTCTTGCTTCCACCAGTATTTACTACCCGTGACTAGTCTCCAGAGAAGCTTTTCCCCTAATGTTGTATTTACCCTTTCCAGGTCGCGAACTTCGAGCCCTCCATGCTCTTTGGGTGCACATACTATGTTCCAATTTTCCATGTGGTATTTTTTCTCATTGTCTTTACCTCCTTGCCATAACAATTTGCGAATAAGCTTTGCCATGGAATTTTTTATACCCGCTGGAGGTAAATAGAGATGAGAATTGGAAAATTGGAAAGGTGGAAAGCATTTCTTTCACCAGGGTCAACCTCCCAGTCAAATTCAACTAAATTTCCCCCAATTTTTCAAAATGTCATTTATTTTTTGCAGAATAACTTGCCACACCTCTCTTGGGAGTGATTTCAAACTAATAGGCATTCCCAAATATTTGAAATAATTCCATTCTATTGAAAATGGGAATTGGAGAATTCTAGCTATCCCCATTAATGAAATGGCTTATATTCGATGCATAAATTTGGCTTTTTTTTTTTTATTGATAACTCCTCTTGATGTCTCAAAATACTGGTCTAAAACCAATTTAAAGAGGCTGGCCATTATTTTAGAAGCAGCTCCTATCAACAAGGTGTCGTCAACAAACTGGGAGTGATTAATTCTGCTGACACCTCGAGCAATATTTGGGTCATGGATAGATCTAGATCTACCTTCAAAATCTAGTCTTCTGTTCAAAGCTTTTGCCATAAGAACATACAGCAAAGGAGAAGTGGACATCGCTGCCTTAGGCATATAGAAGCTTTAAAGAAGGGATTTGGTCGACTATTGAAGATGGGGGCTATCCAAGGATTGTTAATACAAACTCCAATCCAAGATATAAAGGACTGATTAAAACCAATTTTTTTTAAGACTACAATGATGAAACTATGTTTAAATCTGTCAAAAGCATTAGCCATATCAATTTTTATGACCATACCTTTTTCTCCATTTCTGCATCTAGAGTGAATCGCCTCTTGGACCAAGATTACATTATCCCATATCTACCTTTTTTCAACAAAACCCCCTTGACTCAGAAGAATGAGAGATGGAAGCATGGACTTTAATATATTTGCAATAAATTTAGCTAAGATTTTATAAGAGAGATTGCAAAAGGATATAGGACATAATCTGTCAAAAGAAGTGGCATTTTTCTCCTTGGGAATCATGGCTAGAAAAGACGAGTTTGTGGTACCACCCATCTTGGAGGATTTTTGAACATAACTGACCATTCTGATGAAATCAAATTTGATGATTGACCAATATATAATATAGAAGTGCAGAGTGAAACCATCTAGACCCGGGGATTTATCTAGATCAAACTGTTTTATAGGTTCATAGATCTCTTCTTCAGCTGTCTCCTTAGTTAATTCAACATTTTCCTCCTTAGATACCAGTGAGGGAATATGGGAGATGAATATATCACATTTTTCTTGATCATCTTCCCCATCCTATGCATATAGGGACCCAAAGTGTGTAGAGGTTTCCTTCTTTATTTCCTCAAAGGAAGAAATGATCTCCCCTGACTAGGTTTTTATTTCTTCAACTCTGTTTCTCCATTTCCTTGCTTTGGCCTGCTTGTGAAAGAAGGTAGTGTTTTTATCGCCTACTTTCAATCATAGAGATCTAGATCTCAATCTCCATATTGTTTCTTCATCCTCGAGAGCTTTCATGTACTTCTGATAAGCTTCCTTTTCTTGGAAAAATAAGTTTTCATTTATTTCCAAACTTTCCATCTCTCTATAGTTCTCCAGTTGCTTTTTGTACCTCTCTACTTCTTCTCTTGGAGAGGAGGGATAATTCTTAACCCATTCTTCGATATCCTCTTTAGTCCTTTTTATCTTTGTCCCCAAATAAAGACAGGGTGGCCAACCACCCAATGCCTCCAAGAGCGGGAGACCATGGTGGAAAAATCTGAGTTTTCCGACCATAGGGGATTAAAGCGAAAAGGGATGGGTGCCAAATTTTCCTCTTTTGAAAAAGCCAAAGAGATTGGACGATGATCTGAGCTTCACCAAGGAATAATCTGAGAATAGATTTTAACCGAAAGGGACAAAAGGAGATTATGGATGTGGAATCGATCCAACCTAGCAACAATATGCCCCTTCCTAGAACGTTGATTACTCCATGTATATTTTCCTCTACTTAGGTAGACATCAAACATGTCCAAACTTGAGACCATGTCTTCCATTCTTTCTCTAGAGGAGTCTTTGACCATGTATCCCCCTCTTTTTTCTTGTACATGCATAGTGGTGTTGAAATATCCAACAATTATGCAATTTTGATGAATCCCAAAATCTTTGATTGATCCAGGTGGATATTGGTGGCCACCCACCTATTCCAACTGGCTCCTTGTGTCCATTTTTGTTCAACACGTCTTTCTGTACTTCTTTATAATTGTGAGTTCTACACTTCTGGGGCTGTTTGAATCCTCACACATTCTCCAGATGGATAAGAGTGACCTCTCGCCTAATCCAACTGGCTTATTTTGTATGTTTTCATGTCAGCACATCTTGTTGTACTTTCAAGACTGTTTTGGGGCCCTAAACATTGTTTTTTTTGGCTCGCCATAGTTAGACCATAGATGTAGTTAGAGTCTGACGACATAATGTGTAGTTCTTTGAAAGACGTTTCCAACGGGCTATCACGCACCTAAAACGAAGGTCATATGCAAAAGTTATGACCCTAGGAAGTTGAGGTACCAAATTACACCAACTTACCCATAGGGCCCACATGACTTTTGGTGTTTCACCTTCTAGGGTTAGGTTTTTGGATGTCTAGGGTTTTGAAATTCATGAGTAATATGAAAGGGCCTATGGAGCCTCATTGTAATCCATTCTGCTCAGAAGGATGTGCGTAGCAACCACATCTCTTCTCATAGATAACTACCACCATTCGAGCAAGTTTCAGTTTTGCAGTTTTACAGTTTCAGCCTATTTCATTATTTAATAGAAGATATTGTTCACTGAATATTTGTGTTATTCTTCCTATCTCCATGTTATTGTATTCAGTCTGTTAATCAGTTCGTTCCACTTCTAAATCCAGATTAGTGGTATCATAGAGGTCCGCTGTTCATTTATTTTTCGTGCATGTCCCCTACAAGGTTTGGGTACAAGAAGTTGGGACTCGAACCAATCAAGCCATTACGAGATTGGCCGCGTCGAGCCCGACAACAACCCATGGAGGATGAAAAGAAAGATGATGGAGCATGAGATCCTATTAAAATGTTGCTTGAGGAATCCCTCGCGCGACAAAGGAACGAACTGATGGACAAATTCACGCAGATCCTTTGAGGATTGCCCACGGGAGACACATCTTCATTAGGCAGCCATGCAACCCCCTTCAAGGTACAGGTAAATTTTGATATTCCATTATTTGAAGGACTGATAGATGCAGATGCTATAGATAAATGGTTGAATCTGCTCGAAGGATATTTTTCTGTCCACAATTTTTCCGATAGGGAAAAGATCACTTTTGCACTCCTCAAGGCCGTTCCCCATGTTAAAGACTGGTGGGATACTTACTCTGATCAAAGGGCCATGGAGGAATCTGCAATTTTTGTGGTGGCCCCTACATGGGATTCCTTCTGGGACGCCATTAAAGAACAATACTATCATGTTGGAAGCTATGAGGAACAATACACCAGATGGACCACTCTACGTTAAGAAAGGGACCAGACAGTACCAGACTTCACCAATATTTTCCATACCCTCTGCACCAAATTGGGTATCAAATATTCTGAGCGTCATCTGGTGCTCAAATACCACGACTGTTTGCATAGATACATTCAAACAAAAATGGAGTTCTTGGACATTGCCTTATTGGGCACAACTTATAGATATGTTGTCAAGATCGAGCATAAATTTAAGCAATAACGACGAGAGTTTGGATCTGCAAAACCCTCAGAGTTTGGATCTGCAAAATCTTTGCTAAGCAATGCAGTAAGGTCATTTCACAGACCAGGAAGTTCATCTTCTTTGTGATCCGTGCTCACAGTAAGTAGAAGGTTGTCGCCACATCCGTGGCCTCTACACAATGCCTCTTTTTGTGGCAGAAGCAAGTGGAAGGGATCATTGAAGAATACAGATACATCTTCGTCTCACCTACAGGGGTACCGACACACTGCCAAGTCAAGCATCCAATTGATCTGACCCCCGACACACCTCTTCCTAATGAACCATTCTATTGACGCTCATTGATGGAGAATGACGAAATCAGGCGTCATATCCAAGAGCTTATTCAAAACGGGCACATCAGACCCAACTCCTCCCCTTGCGGAAGCCCGATTATACTGGTGCAAAAGAAGGACATGACTTGGCGACTCTGCATTGATTACAAATCCTTAAACAAAATCACAGTCAGGAACCGCTACCCCATTCCCAGGATCGATGACCTTCTTGACCAACTCAAGGGGGAAAAGTTCTTTAGCAATATTGACTTGAAGTCTGGCTACCATCAGGTTCCCATCGAACCAATTGATGTCTGGAAGACCGCCTTCAAGTCTAAAGAAGGTCTCTACGAATGGCTAGTCATGCCCTTTGGCTTAACAAATGCACCAACCACTTTCATGAGGTTGATGGACAATGTATTGAGACCCTTCACCAACTCTTTTGTGGTAGTATATTTGGATGACATCCTCATCTTTAGTAGAACGTGGGAGGAGCACATGCGGCATATTCAATAGGTTTTGAGCACTCTGCGATAGTACAAGCTTTATGCCAACTTGGAAAAATGCTCTTTTGGCATGAACAGGGTCCAATATCTGGGCTACATTGTTGATGAGCATGGGGTACATGTTGATCCAACTAATATTCAAGTCATCCGTGACTGGCCGGCCCTGACCACACTAACCGAGCTTCAGAGCTTCTTAGGACTCACCAATTTTTATCGATGGTTCATGTTGGGATTCTCCCATATTGCCCGATCCCTCAGCTAGGTGACCAAGGGCGGTGGTAGGGCCAAGTTCGTGTGGGGGAAGGAGTAGCAACGAGAATTCGAAGATCTGAAACATTGTTTGTGCTCAGCTCTAGTACTCGCCTTGCCTGATCTACAACAACCATTCGAGATTGAGACTGATGCATCTGACTATGCTGTGGGTGCAGTTCTCAATCAACACAGGCATCCGATGGCATACCATAGTGAGACACTATATGATATTGTCCAGAAATACCCCACCTATGACAAGGAAACGTATTCCATTGTACAAGCCTACCGTTAATGGAAACATTACATTCTGGGGAAAGAGATGATCATACACACTGATCACAATCCTCTGCAGTTCATACAGACATAAGGGAAATTGCAGAACGACCGCCATTAGAAGTGGTCCACCTACCTGCAACAATTCAATCTCAACATCGAGTATAAGACATGTATCTCCAATCGTGTCACTGACTTCCTCAATCGGCCTCCTGTGGCTGCACTTACCACTGTGCTCCATTCATGTGGACATGAAACATCGGAGTGGCCCCAACTTTACCAACAAGGTCCGGACTTCGCTACCACATATCAACTCTTGGGTATAAGTGCCACTGTCATTGATTTTCACATTCATGACGAAATCTTATGCCACCTAGGCCATCTTTGTGTTCCTACAAGCAAGCATGCAAAGCTGATTTGAGAAGTCCACTACAGTCAGGTGGCAGGACATTTTGGCGTAGAGAAAACTGTGGCTGTTCTTCAGAAACATTTTTATTGGCCAAAACTTCGACATGACGTCAAAAAATATATCATATCTTGTACTTCCTGCGCCATTGCCAAGTCGGACATCAAGAAGCAAGGCTTATACACCCCTCTTCCTATTCCCAAGAAACCATGGGAATCCATCTCCATGGATTACATGTCTCATTTTTCGTCCACCAAGCATGGAAATGATTGCGTGTTTGTGGTCATTGATCGATTTTCAAAGATGACCATCCTCATAGCTTGTAAGAAGAATGTTACAATGACAGATACTGCCAAGATCTTCTTCGAACGAGTTTGGGTTCACTTTGGGATACCACAGACCATCATCTCTGATCAAGACAACAGGTTCCTCAACACCTTTTGGTCGAGTCTCTGGTCTTTGTTGGACACCAAGCTCACAAAATCCACTTCTTTCCACCCCCAAACCGAGGTCATCAATCAGATGATTGTGCACATCCTGCACATGTACAATTCTAAGCATCCCCGTACATGGGACGAGAGTCTCCCATATGTCCAACACAACTACAATAGGGCTCTACACAGTTCCACCGGGCATAGCCCATTTCAGGTGGGTCTAGGATTCCAACCCTTGGGACCCATTGATGTTGCACTTCCTCATGCCACCACATAGACAGACTCTTCCCCTGATTAGTCTGCGATCGACAAAGCCACCAGATTCATTGAATGGATTCAACATATCCACCAACATGTATAGGAGATTTTGTAGAAATCCAATGCTAAGTACAAGCAGTGCCATGATAAACGCAGGGTACTACACCAGTTTCAGGTTGGCGACAAAGTCTGGTTACATTTGTAGAAGGAGCGTCTCACTGGGCCCCATCGGAAGCTTCGACCACTTCGTTATGGGCCTTACACTATCACCAAGGCCGTAGGTAGCAATTCGTTTGAGCTCAACACTCCACCCTTCCTTGGTCTGCATCCAATATTCAATGTGGACCTCCTTTGGCCATATTTTCCACCATTATTGGACACCTTTGAGGTCGCCGAACAATTGACACCAACATAGCTCAACCCTGATTGCATGGAATAAGCATCCACCGATCAGATTGTGGACACACAGGTCAAGGGCACTTGCCAACAACTGATCCAACTTTATCGGTTGTCAAGGCATGGCAACTCCTACACCAAGGCAAGTGGCTCACCCGAGGCCAAATCGAGCAAAAGTTTCCTCACCTGATGGGGGAACTCAACACAATGGAGACCATTGTTTCCTAAGGGGGGATGATTGATCCAGGTGGATATTGGTGGCCACCCACCTATTTCAACTGGCTCTTCGTGTCATTTTTTGTTCAACACGTCTTTCTATACTGCTTTATAATTGTGAGTTCTACACTAATGGGGCTGTCTGAAGCCTCACACATTCTCCAGGTGGATACGGGTGGCCTCTCACGTAATCCAACTAGCTTATTTTGTATGTTTTCATGTCAACACATCTTGCTGTACTTTCAGCGCTGTTTTGGGGCCCTCAACATTGTTTTTTTGGTTCGCCACAATTAGACTATAGATGGAGTCAGATTCTGATGGAGGAATATCTATTTCTTTGAAAGACCTTTCCAACGGGCTATCACGCGCTTAAAACGAAGGTCGTATGCAAAAGTTATGACCCTAGGATGTTGAGGTACCAAACTACACCAACTTACCCATAGGGTCCACATGACTTTTGACATTTCACCTTCTAGGGTTAGGTTTTTGGATGTCTAGGGTTTTGGAATTCATGAGTAATATAAAAAGGGCCTATGGAGTCTCATTGTAATCCATTCTGCTTAGATGGATGCACGTAGAAGCCACATCTCTTCTCAAAGATAACTACCACCATTTGAACAAGTTTTAGTTCTGCAATTTTACAGTTTCAACCTATTTCATTATTTAATAGAAGATATTGTTTACTGAATATTTGTGTTATTCTTCCTATCTCCGTGTCACTGTATTCAGTCTGTTAATCAGTTCGTTCTGCTCCTAAATCCGGATCATTGATACCCATAAGTGAATCCCAACATTCTATTTTCTCCCAGTAGTTATTGGGCATGTAAACAACAATGATAGGGTATAATTTCCCTGAAGGGAGATGCTTTAGCTTGAACATTAGCTTGTGTGATGCCTCGATTCTGCTTTCTTCGCGATATAACATTGCATTCCATAAGGTACACATGCCTCTTGATGCTCCTCTTGCATTTATTGCTGCTTCGATACTTGATCTCCATAATTGTTGTAGTTCATGAAGGGCTTTAGGTCCTTTCATTTTAGTCTCCTAGATTAGAAGAATTTGGGGGTTCTCTGTTCTTATCATATTTCCCATTGCTTCTTTCTTAGCTTTTAACCCCAAACCCCTACAATTCCAGGAAACTATATTCATTATTTACTGATTGATTTGGGCGCCCCCACTTTAGAGGGATGAGATGAGTTATGACCCTTTGCAGGGGGCACCTTTCCACCTTTCCCATCCTTTTTGTATACTTCTTCCAAGGTTGCTTGTAAACCAAGCTCTTTATCTCCGTTGGCCTCTTTTTCCCTTTTGTTTCGATTGGTTCGCCTACCCACTTTTTTTACCTTTGAGATCTAAGAGACTTCTATTTCTGATTCATCCCCGGATTCCTCCTGACTGGCTTCTTCCATGATAACAAGGATATCAAAAGTTCCACGAGGGGGGACCTTGTTGGGGGAAGGATCCCTAGGTCTATCTGCTTCCGTCTCTTTCTGATTTACTGATTGTTCCGCATCTCTTTCTAGGTTTACTTGATTTCCTTCTGAAGTTTCCTTCTCCCGTGATTCCACTGTTTCTACTTCCATATTCTCAAGGGCTGCATACTTGTTTCTATCGCTTCCTGCTGCATAATCCTCCTTCATCGACGATTTCCCTTTGTTGGGGGGTGGGGGCAAATGGGTCGCTCCTTTCTCCTACTATGGTGTCGCTGCCTTGTTAAGGAATTTTTTCCATTTTGCTGGCTACCATTGCTCCTGCTCCTTTTCTTCTGGTTGATCTGCTTTTAATTTAGGGAAGTTCTTTGCAAAGTGTCCATATTCATGGCAGGCTTTGCATTTGCTCATAATCGGCTTGCTGAATATAGGTCCAATTATCCAGGGTGAACTAAATAGCGTTTGGTGATCCTTTTTCCAGATCTACTTCCACATAGAGATGTGCACATGTTTGCAGACCATCTCGTGGCTCAACTTGATCAATGTATCTTCCCTATGTATTTCCTATAATTTTTAGGGTTTCATCACTCCAGCAATGAATGGGAAGAAAGGGCAAGTGAACCCATACTGGGACTATTGAGGGAATGCCATTTTCTCGGTTGAACTCTGAACTCTGGTGTCCACTTGTTCAGATACATTTCTCTAGATCCCATAAAGTAAGGACCACTCCTGAAGATCAGATCCCTATCAGCTTTGTTTTCAAAGAGAAAAACAAAAAACCCCTTACCTTACCACAGAATGAAAGGCTAACGACATTTTCCTTGGATCTTTTTCCTCTTAGATCTAACCATTGCGCCATTGCCCTCGGTGAGGGCCACAAACCCGTGAACTGGCCGATCAAACCGTTTTCCGCCAGACGGAGGGCGAAAGGATGAGAGGAGGAGGAATGCACAGGAACTTTGGGTACATCTCATCTAATTTCTTCACAAACCGGGATGGAGGAGAAATTTGCAGATTTTTGGTGTAGGAGGCGACTAAATCCTGGAAGGCTGTAATATCCGGAGACGAGGAGGAGGGAGGAGGGGCGCCTTCCCCGATCCAGATGCCATGGAAGCTGCTAACTCTAAACTCCCGAGGAAACCCTAGCCGCAGAGCTCATTCCGTGATGAAGATCGAAGAACATTCCAAGTGAGCTATTGTTGATCATTTGAGGGCTATTTCGTTTTAATTCGTGAACAACTAAATCAAAATTATTTGCAGGTACACGGGAAGGTGCAATACTCATTCCTTGCAAGGAGTTTCTTGAAAATTGGCCCAATTCTCCAGATTTAGATTCAATCAGACATTTGGTCCGTGCCTTTGTTTTCAAGGAGAACAACTGTTTATATATATCATCACGCGATAGAGGAGGTGATGGAGGCAATTCATGGTATAATGCAGGGAGGCGGTAAGTACAAATTTCAGAGATGCTTATGCCCCCGATTGTTTTTTTGCATGGCAAAATTTTAGGTGTACAACGGTCTTACCAAATAATTTCATTTTTGTTTCTTCAAATAATTTCATTTGTACATAATTTATTTATTTATTTTATCACATTAAAAAAATATAAAAAATATGTAATTTAATTAATTTCTTTTAATTAGTTTTAAATATTTATTTCTTTTACACATTAGTTTTAATATGCACAATCTTTTTTACTTTCTTTTATTTAGTTTACTGTTTTAGCTTTAGTTCCTTTTATTATTTACAATATTAAAGAAAACACAACTTTTATTTAGTTTATTCCTTTTATTATTATTATTATTATTATTATTATTATTGTAAATATTAAGTAACCTTGGGTTGATATATTTTTAATATTCTTCTTTAACCTTTGTATTATCAATATTTTTTTTTTTTACACTAAATTACATTGCATATATCAAAACAGAAAGTATATAAAATGATATTCATAAAACACATAAAAGTTTAATAATTGCAAAAATCATGCAATAAAGATTTCAATTCTTGTAATTTAAGGTTTAGTTAGTTTAACTTTCTTTTTAAATTTTCAACTTACATTATTTACTCAAATTTTGTTTAATTCACATTTCACTTAAAAAAGAAAATACAAAATAATGAAAGTTACAAAATATAATAAAAATCAAATATTGCAAAAACATAAATAGAAGATTCATGCTTATACTTCTATGTTGTTAGGGTCTAATGTGATTTATTTTTAGGGCTTAAAACCTAGGGTAGCATTCTCGCTTCTTCCAGCCTAGCCTCACGGGAGGTTGAGATGTTTGTTTTGAAACATGCTAGATGGGGTTCTAAAAAAAAATCTTGGTTAGAGTGATCGAATTAAAAGTTCACGATAATATGTCCATCGATGACAACCTTGTGGAAGACCAAAATATAATGGATGAGAATGATAATGATATACTATTGAATGATGGGATAAATAGTTTGATTTATGACACCTCTGCACCTATGGATGAGGATGCACTCATGGATGATGATGCTAGGATTTGTGATAACCCTCTAATTGATCTAGAAAATAAACCCCTATATGAAGGGTCTAAGACAAGTCTTTTCTCTGTGATTTTGTTGTTGGAGAACTTATAAGTTTTGAATGGTGTTTCAAACACATTTTTCACACAAACCCTAAGATATGAAATGCTTTATAAATGTTTAAGTTCATGTTCATTTCCATTCACTGCAATAAGGATGCAACCATGTGTGTGTGTGTTTTGTTTTTAATGTTTATTGTAGATTGTTAGCTGATATCCTCTTACCTAAGTCAAATAATTTACCTCACACATTCTAAGAAGTCTATTCCCTTAGGAAATATATAATAATGGAGTATCAAACAATTGATGCATGTCCTAATGATTGCATGGTGTATTATGGAGAAGGGAAAGTAGATTTTAAGCAATGCCCCAAATCTAAAAATAATAGATCTCACATTGATCAGGTGATAAATAACGTTTCATATAAGGTTATTCATCATATCCCACCATTCTATGTTTTTAGTAATTGTTTAGGTGCAAGAACATAGCACAATTCATAATCATGCTCAAATGAGGAGTCAAGATGGTGTTATGTAGATGGTTATGCATTTAGGGATATCAAGGAAAAATAACCCATCTTTAGAGATGAAGCTTGTAATGTTAATATTTCTTTTGTAGTTGATGATGTTAATCTATTTGCAGAGATGAGATACTTAATGTGGCCAATGTTTGTTTTAAAAAATAATCTTTCTCCTTAGATGTCGATACAAAATGAGTATGTAATGTTGTCATTAATAGTTTCGAGTATTTATATTCCAACTATTTGCAACATAAAACCTCATTTGTATTTTTGATTACATATTATGACGTAATATGTACAAGGTTTTTAATACATTTGTTTCAAAGTAACCAGGAAAATATTAAGTTAGAGATATGAATGTGTATATTTAGCCTCTTATTGACAAACTTTAGAATTTATGGGTTTGGATCACTATGTATGACATATCCAAAATAATATGGTGAAAACAATTCCAATCCCATAGAATAGTTAAATGGATGATTCATGATGCACCTAATCTATCACTTTTTCCATTGTACATAAAGTCACTCAAACATTAATTCATCTATTATTATTTGAAATTTATCAATTATTTACAGTTTACTAATAACAATGATGTATATCTTGTAGGGATCAAAAATAGGATAAATATGGTTGTCCATTGTGGTCCAAAAACTAGATATTGATGTTCAAGTAGTTTAGGGAAGGAGGTGTATGATAAGTACAAATATTTCCTCTCAAAAAATCTTAGCTATTGAACAACTGGAAAAACATATTTTAAATGGTAAGGAAGAGAATAGAACAAAATCATGAAGAATGACACCATGATGATAGAAGAAGGATTATGATATAAGTCTTCATGGTAAGCAATTGGTTTGAATTACATTAATGTATGTAAGTTGTTAATGGTTACTTTTGGAATTATTTTTTACTAACGAATGTGATTCATTTTGTGTTATCAACAAGGTGACACAATGGGCTTCCCCGAGGTATGAAGCAGTTTTCTATATAATTCAATCGACTCCTATATTGTGAGCACCTTCCAATAGCTCATTTGTTTGACAACGTAATGCATATTGGGAAGAATGTCACATAAAGCTTAAGGAAATTTTTATAAGAAGGGAAAAACACAGATAAAATTTCCAAATTTAGAAGTGACATTAAGGAAGCCAATGTGATGTGACATTTGAGTCAATCTTCTAGTGGTGGAAAACCGACAACTCTTCCATTGTTATTAACAAAGGAAGAGAGCAATGTGGTGAAAGATAATGTAAATAACATTACATTTCATATTGGTTTCATTGGAAATAATAAAAATATTTTGTGAAAAAATATGATTTTGGTGGGGCAAAAATGCATGATTGACATACCTTTATGAAGGTTTGTCCTTATGCTTTAAATTGTATAAATCTCTCTCTCTCTCTCTCTCTCTCTCTCTCTCTCTCTCTCTCTCTTAAATTTGGTTGTTTTTGTTCACTAAGCGAATATAAATCATCATTATGTGTTTCTTGTTCTAGCTTTAGCACTCCCAGACAACTTAAAAAACAACATAAAGCAAATCATATCTAACTAAGCAACCACATGAGGAGATTTAGAAGCTATAATTCAAATTCCATGGTTAGTATTTAGTTGAAATCAATACCATCATATGATTATCCTTTGTATATTATTTCAATTAGATGTGTTTCTTTGTTACATGTAAGAAGTTGTCATCTAAGGAAATACAATGAGAAGATATCAAATACTAGAATAGAACAATTCCTCATCCAATGTGTGAAATGAAAAGGCATTTATCTTTGAGCTTCTTCAATGCATAAGAAAACTGCCTCATTCACTTGGTTGAGGAGATTGAACTATGTGGACCTATTCAGACATGAACAATTTCATTGTTGGAGAGACATTGAAGGTATTTTCTATACAAATATCACATCCTAATGAGCCAATTCTTGAGGGATATATGGTTTAGCATTCTGTCGATGGGGCATAAATCACCCTACAATAGTAAGGGGTTCTCCTTGATGCATGCTCCTAATTAGACTATGCATTGTTTGGTTTAGGAGACCCATCCGGGATTTGGCCTGGCTTCCATTGTTGGTTATCGGGGTGAATATGGATGGTTATGCAATGTAAAGATGTAGATGAAGACTATGTATCAAAGGAAATATAATCTACTTCTATCCTATCTAAGAGCGAACTAAAGAAACCAAAATGAGCTGTAATGAAAATAAAATCTACCAAAAACCTCACCCATATAGCTAAAATAAAGGTGCAAAGTTAGAGACACATGCATACATACATATAACTAGAAAAGTCCAAATTATATTTCTGCATACATAACAACTCATGAGCTCAGGACTTATAAATATAAGAAAGAATACCAATACTGCAAAACGACATTATGCATCAAATTAGTCTATAAGGAAACATTGTCCTTACAGTCCTGCGATCTTCATACATTTCAATTGAAACAATTCATAACAAAACAACCACACACACAAGTTATTCTCTCTTTTGAAAACTAGCCCTAAGGGCTTCTCAATATTCATTAACACAATATATGTCCTTAAATTAGTTCTTTAGTTTATAAAATGCTTAAGATCCTTTCAAAGTGGGTCTCTACTTATATTTATACTCTTTCTTCCTAACTCCCTAGTGACTCTTTGCATTCCATTAAATAAACTGTTACAAAACTATTCGTATTCCCTCTGTTTGATGACATGTGTACATATTAAAGACAAAAATGGAAGTAGTTCAAAAAAGATAAAATAGAGTGTAGGTAATAGAAATTTCAAATTTGCTATTTTTTCCTTTTACGGATTCTTGTTCGGGAGGTATGCTACCTATATTTACAACTAATCATACAAGGATATGAGTCTGCAATATGCAAACTATTCAATGGTAGTGATATGCATATTTACATTATCACTGATGGTCTACATGTCTTTTGATAATGTAGCCATGAATGCTTGAACCATAGTATTGACATTTGTTGGTTGGATAAGGTTTTGTTCTATTAGGTCAGTTGTTACTGTGGTGGATGCCTGAGTGACCTCCCATCTATGACTTGTGTTCTATTGTACCTTGTCGACAAGTTCCTCCATTACAAGGTTCTTTCCAAGATATTCTAGCTGGGGAAGTCGACATATCTTGATCAATTCTTGCGCTTCCTTGTGTATGCATGAACACATTTCCATTGAGCTAGTTGTTTCCCGGTTTGCCTTTTGTTCCTCTTGTTGGCAATGATCTAAAGCATATATGTCGATTTTCATTTCCCTGGATAAGGGACGATATATCTCAACCGATGCATACATGTTTTCTATGGTCCATGTATCAATACTATTCATTCCCTCCTAGATAATGTTGAGTTGTGTGAGCTTGGTTTGCACAGTTCTATGTTGGTGTATGATGATAGTACCTATGTCTTGGAACATTTGCAGGTGAGCATACATGTCGATTAAGCTTTCCTCAAGCTCAGTTCTAACCTTTTCTGTGCTAGATTTAAAGCTGTGTAGGCTGCCTTCATCTACTTTTACATATTGAAGCTTTTCTTCAAGCCTCCTAATCCTTGCTTCCTTCTCTAGATTCTGCTGGCATAGGTTTCAGATGTTGTCTTCTGTGGAGGTCATGAAGGAAGAGCTAGCGGAAGCTATGATGACGAGATATTTTCTGATGTCTTTGGTCACAAAGGTCTGTGTAACAATCGAGATTGGGTTTCCTTGTGTCACATGCACCTTTTTCACTCGTTCTTGCATGATTTTTCCTGAAGATTTTTCGTAGGTGGATTTATTCAAATTGAGGACTTCCACTACTTTTAATGGAGCTCAAAATCCCAGATATATCCCACCAAGTTGGGATTTCCTAATGGCGCCTGTTGTGAATATATCTGGTAGGTCAATGTCCATTGAGAATGTGTGACTGTTTCTGGCTTCTTAATCCCTTTTATTTTGTTCTTCTTTTGTTTCTTTGTCTGTAGCTTCCTTGGTTGCACCATGTTCTTCTTCTGCTGCCTCCGATGATTCTTATGCTACTTCCATTGTGAATTTTTCGACTACTTACTTTTTCTTATCCTTTATGGGAAGCTTCTTTTTCTTTTGCTTCATGTGCGGTTGCTGCTGCCACATCATTTTTAGCTTTAGCTTTGTCAACTTTAGTGTTCCTTTTCTTTTTCAAGGCATCATTCTTCTTCTTGTGAAATTTATGCTTGTCTCTTCTTTTCCTATCTACCAATGTTTCCTCCTCCTCTACATATCTAGATTGTGTAGATGCAGTGGAAGTAAATGTTCTTTCTACTTGTTCTTCTACTTTATTTCTATCCTCTTCTCATGCCTTTTCTTCGTCTGCAATCCTCCCTAGGGGGTCTGCCTCACCTTTTGAAGAGGACATCATCGTAAGTGCTTGCATCACAATGTACTTCTTTATCATCTTTCCATAATTTTGAGGTATACTCCGAAGGCAAGCCTATCTTTTTCAAATGTTCTTTTACGACCTTTTTTGGGTCCTGTCTCTTGAACCTTTCCTCCCCAAAATATACAAAAGTAAAATATCTACTTCCTCCTAAGCTTGCTTGGTGTTTGAAAAAGAATAAGTGCCAATGTATAGTGGGAGTGCATGCCATATCCCTTTCTTTCCATAATTTTGATGTATACTCCCAAGGCAGGCCTATCTTTTTCAAATGTTCTTTTACGACCTTTTTTGGGTCGTGTCTCTTGAACCTTTCCTCCCCAAAATATACGAAAGTAAAATATCTACTTCCTCCTAATCTTGCTTGGTGTTTGAAAAAGAATAAGTGCCAATGTATAGTGGGAGTGTAGGCCATATCCCTTTCTTATCTCTGTAGAGTATTCCACCGACTTTGTGGATAATTGTATTTGTTGAAATAATGTAACTGTGAAGAGTATTCTTATTATTATTGTTATTTTATTCATAAGATTAATCCCCATTGAGGATTAATCATGTCGGTAATTGTTTTAGGACCAAATCCCCTTTTGCGGATTGGTCAAAAGACAATTATAATAGGCAGAATAAGAAGTTGGCCCCAATAGTTAATAAGAAGACCCAGAAATATAATAAAGGTGGGTTTACCCACCCAGATTAAGAAGTCGGCCCTGCCAGTGAAGAGACACTTCACACATGCCAGAACTTGTATAAATAAAGGAGGCTAGCGCCTCATTTGATCACAACTCACTTGCTCAGTTTGAGAGACAAGTTCTGATCTGTTACCGACAAAGGAGAGAGGGAGAAGAGTGGCACATCTTTTGGAGAGGACTATTTGTATTGGTTTGAGTTATCTCTTGACATTGTATTGGCAATTTATGATAAGGAAGTTTTTGCTGGGTTTTCTTCCCCTAGAGGGTTTCCTAGGATAAATGTTGTGTCTCTTGTGAATGTGTATTTCTCAGTGATCTTGTTCTTATGTTGCTCTTATCTATTGAAATGCAAAGAAATATAATAATGGCATAAACATTAACATGGTATCAGAGCCAACCTGAAGGAAGCATATTTCGCAAGAGGAAAAACGTCACTGTTACCGTACCCAAAAATTAGGGTTTTGCAAAAGTGAATATTTTCAGCCCTAAAACCACCTAGAAAGTTGCGCCCTCCCCTAAGGATCATTTTGTCACTTAGAGCGCACCTTTTCAGTGGCTAGATCTCCTAGAAAGTGAAACCCTAGTTTCACAAAGTACCAGAAAACCAGAAAACCAGAGTACCAGGAGTACCAGATGTACCAGAGTACCAGAAGTACCCGAAAACCAGAAGCACCAGTCCATAAATCCTTAGATCAAGTTTGAGGGGGTAAAAGTTGGATTTTCGAAATTTCGACTGCACCAGCTAACTCACCTCAGCTCAGCGCATCTATCCCCTGGATCAGAATTTCAAAATTCGAAGTTTGAAAAATTAGGGTTTCCTCATACTAAGTTGCAGTCTCAGAACCAGCTGCAGTTGCAGTACCAGTTGCAGTTGCAGCCGTAGAACCAATTGCAATCACCCTTGAAATTTTCTCAAGAGTTGGCAATGATTATCACTGCTACCAGATGGAGCCACTACCTGCAAATGCTATAAGAGGTATGTACTTACATATGTTTAATGGTTAAACCCTAAAGAATATTTACAGGAGAAGGGATCTCTTGCCATAGATCCAGAAGGATCTCAAGATCCAACACATTCAGAGGAATGATGCAACCCAGGTGTGATTATTCTAATATACATCTATTTGTCATAACATTATCTCAATCAGTGTTGCATGTTGAAGCTATGATCAAATTATTAGAAGGATTGAATGTTGATAATAGAGATTATCCTCTAACCTAAACTTTTGTCAAGTTAGCATATTGTCTTAGTACAGAAGATAGGTTGAAGAAAGCACTCATCACTTGAGTGAAGGAGACCTAGAAGAAAAGCAAGCACTCATTCTTGAGGACAAGGCTCCAGGTTTGATTAATCAAGATTCAAAGGTACACATGACAAGATAATGAATTTAGTTGAGATAACAATCGTCGTAAATTATTATACTTGATAGCATGTGAGCATATAGAGGTAAATACTTTGCCTGATATGACTAACACCTCCTCTATGAGAAACCTCATGTGTTAGTTCTAGATTTCCATGGAAGAATGCTTGGTCACAACACTATGAGAGTGTTGACCTGATTTTGTATTGTATTCCTTACCTTTAATCTTTGCTTCAGATAAATTAGAAGTGATAGCTCTAAAGGAGCTACTGTGATGACTGTTTGTGCTATTCCTTTATATTATCAGAAGGATATTATTCTTGCTTGTTGTTTTGTTGACCTTGCTCCAGGTCACATGAGGAAGCTATAGCGAAGGTTGCAGAAGGCAACGTGCTAAAGGAGAGATCATAAATGAAGCAATCATTAGTGGAAAAG
>JASDQU010737021.1:146915-169514 GCA_032191745.1 Picea mariana | reverse complement strand
TAGAAGCTGCCATGACCCATGCTATTGAAGAATCCATGTGAACTCTAGAAGATTATCTCACATCAACTACAAGGCACTACCATACATAAGGTTACATGAACTCAAAGGTGACCATGAAGGCGTATGCAATGGATGTGCACAAGAAAAGAACATCAAGAACCCATCTCCGAAGAGGGATAGCAAGACTAAAGGAGTCCTAGAACTCAGCCATTCAGATGTATGTGGCCCAATGCCATCATCCTCCATTAATGGGTATGTATACTATGTATCATTCATTAATGATTATTCTCGTAAAAGACCTCGATATATTTGAAGTGTTCAACAAGATCAAGGAATTCAAAACCTTGATAGAAAACCCTTCTATAAGGAAGATTAAGATACTCAGGTCAGATAATGGAGGAGAATATACCTCAAAGGAGGTCGTAAACTTCTGCAGAGATGTTGGGATCAAGAGGGAACTCACTACTCCCTATAATCCTCAACAAAACAGTGTAGCTGAAAGGAAGAACAGAACAATTATGGAAGTTGTAAAGACCATGATTCACGATCAAGATCTTCCTATGTGCTTATAGGCAGAAGCAACAATGGCAACTGTTTACGTGCAGAACCGACTATCCCATAGTGCACTTGGGTTCAAGACCCCTGAAGAGATGTTTACCGGAAAGAAGCCAAAGGTAAGCCATCTCAAAATATTTGGCTGTCCAGTGCTTATTCATATACCAAAAGAGAAAAGAAACAAGATGGAACCCTCCAGAAAGAAGGGAATATTTGTGGGATATTGTGAGGTATCCAAGGCCTTCAGAATCTACATACCTGGTCACCGCCATATTGAGATTAGCAGGGACGTGACCTTTGATGAAGAAGCAACACTTAATAAATCAAGAAGATGCCAGCTTGAAGAAGTATATGAAGAGGAACCTGTAAATCCCAGGATTACAGAATCCATGAGGGAAGTTCCCAGAACTGCAGAACCTGTAAGGGAAGTCGTAACTTCCCCGGATGAGGAGACTCTTGAATACCATGACATAACAGAAGTTCAAGAACCTCCTCAAATGACCTTCTCCCATAAAAGAAAGCCTGCTTGGGCAAGAGAGCTTATTCAAGATGGAGAGAAGTATGGTGTTCAAGAAGGAACCACAAGACAGGTGAAAAGACCAAAGCCATTCTCCAGTTACACGGCTTTGATGTGCAATATACTTGATGAAGAACCTACATGCTTTGAAGAGGCCATTCAAAAGAAGGAATGGGCATATGCCATGACAGAGGAATACCAATCCATAATAAAGAATTATGTATGGGAAATAGTTCCCAGACCAAAAAGTAAGGATGTGGTATCATCAAAATGGCTCTTCAAAATAAAACATGTTGCTGATGGAAGTATTGAGAAATATAAAGCAAGATTTGTTGCTCGTGGCTTTTCCCAGAAGGAAGGCATTGACTATGAAGAGACATTCGCTCCTGTGGCCAGCTACACTTCGATCAGAACCATTATAGCTCTTGCTACCAAGATGAAATGGAAGCTGCACTAGATGGATGTGAAGACAGCTTTCCTGAATGGTGTTATCGAAGAGGAAGTGTATATAGAGCAACCCCAAGGATTTCAGGTTGAAGACATGAAGTCTCATGTCTGCCGATTGAAGAAATCCTTATATGGATTGAAGCAAGCTCCCAGAGCTTGGTATGGCTGTATAGACAGTTTCTTGACAAGCTTAGGCTTTACCAAGAGTAAAGTAGACTCAAATCTCTACTTCAAAATTATGGATAATGAACCAGTAATATTACTACTGTATGTGGATGACTTATTCTTAACTGGAGAAGAAAAAATCATCGTTGAATGTAAAAAGAGACTTGCCGCAGAATTTGAAATGAAATACCTTGGCCTAATGCATTATTTCTTAGGTATTGAGGTATGGCAGAGTCCAGAAAGGATCTTCCTTAACCAAGGGAAGTAGACAGTCGAAATCCTGAATAGATTCGACATGCTAGAATGTAAGTCCATGAATACACCCATGGAAACAAAGCTGAAGCTGCTGGTCGATACTTCGTCAGACTTGATAGATGCCACACTGTACAAATAGATTATTGGATCGCTGATGTACCTGATGAACACCAGACCAGAAATTTGTTTTGCAGTGAACACCTTGAGTCAGTTTCTGGTAGAGCCCAGACGTGTTCACCTAGTGGCTACAAAACATGTGATGAGGTACCTTAAAGGTACAATGGATTATGGTCTCAACTATGATGGAGATCATGACTTCACATTGAGCGGATATACTGATGCAGATTGGGCAAGAAGCGTTGCAGATAGAAAAAGCACTTCCGGATGCTGTTTCAGTTTGGGATCAGCCATGATCTCGTGGCAGAGTAGGAAGAAATCCAGTATTTCTCTCAACACAATGGAAGCAGAGTACATTGCCGCATGTTTTGCTAGCTATGAAGCTATATGGCTTCGAAATTTGCTGACTGGCCTGTTTGACTTGGAGATGAGAGAAACCGTGATTCTATGTGACAACCAGAGCTGCATAAAGATGACAGAGAACCCTGTATTCCACGACAGGTCGAAGCACATAGAGATCCGCTATCATTTCATTCGCGACATGGTACAAAGAGGAGCCTTGAAGCTCCGGTACATTAGCACGAATGAATAGGTTGCTGACGTGTTGACCAAACCTCTATCTCATGTAAAGTTTGAACTCTTTCGAGATAAGCTTGGTATAGTCCGAAAGGACCCTCCCTGAAAGGGGGAGTATATATATTTATTCCTTTCTTCTGACCTCGCAGTTAGACGTAAACCAAGATGAGTCATTGCTTCTGACCTCGCTGTTAGACGTAAAGAATGATGTTGTGTGTTCCTTGCTTCTGACCTCGCTATTAGACGTAAAGCAAGATGAATCATTGCTTCTGACATCACTGTTAGTTGTAAATCATGACGTTGTGTGTTCCTTGCTTCTGACCTCGCTGGTAGATGTAAAGAAAGATGAGTCTTTGCTTCTGACCTCGCTGTTAGACGTAAAGCATGCCGTTGTGTGTTCCTTGCTTCTGACCTCGTTGTTAGACATAAAGCATGACGTTATGTGTTCCTTGCTTCTGACCTCGCTATTAGACGTAAAGCAAGATGAGTCATTGCTTCTGACCTCACTGTTAGACGTAAAGCAAGACACTATGTGATTCCTTGCTTCTGATCTAGTTGTTAGACATAAAGCAAGATGATTCCTTGCTTCTGACCTCGTTGTTAGACGTAAAGCAAGATGATGATTATTCCTCGCTTCTGACCTTGTTGTTAGATGTAAAGCGAGATGATGTATGATTCCTTGCTTCTAACCTAGTTGTTAGATGTAAAGCAAGGTGATTCCTCACTTCTGACCTCGTTGTTAGACGTAAAGCGAGATGTTGATGTGTTCCTTGCTTCTAACCTAGTTGTTAGATGTAAATCAAGATGATTCCTTGCTTCTGACCTTGTTGTTAGACGTAAAGAAAGATGTGACTGACACTGAGCTACCAGCCTATTAGCTGCGACATTGAGCCAGTGTAGTACTGTGATGTGCCAACCTAGTGCTGTGATGAGGTATCATTTCTATTAATACATATTGATGCAGATGATGATGGAATTCTTTCAAGAATGATGATGCTGTCGATGAAGAAAACTTCCAATGTGTCGTAAATGTGCTAGCCAATGTTTCAAGATGATATTGATGATACTGTCCTCTTGATGCCACTAATGATACATACCTCTCTCGCCTGATGCTGTTGAAGAATACCCTTCTTGTTAAGGGGGAGTGTTGAAATAATGTAACTGAGAAGAGTATTCTTATTATTATTGTTATTTTATTCATAATATTAATCCCCATTGAGGATTAATCATGCCAGTAATTGTATTAGGACCAAATCCCCTTTTGCGGATTGGTCAATAGATAATTATAATAGGCATAATAAGAAGTCAGCCCCACAGTTAATAAGAAGACCTAGAAATATAATAAAGGTGGGTTTACCCACCCAGATTAAGAAGTCGGCCTTGCCAGTGAAGAGACACTTCACACATGCTAGAACTTGTATAAATAAAGGAGGCTAGCGCCTCATTTGATCACAACTCACTTGCTCAGTTTGAGAGACAATTTCTGATCTGTTACCGGCAAAGGAGAGAGGGAGAAGAGTGGCGCATATTTTGGAGAGGACTATCTATATTGGTTTGAGTTATCTCTTGAGATTGTATTGGCAATTTATGATAAGGAAGTGTTTGCTGGGTTTTCTTCCCCTAGATGGTTTCCCAGGATAAATGTTGTGTCTCTTGTGAATGTGTATTTCTCAATGATCTTTTTCTTATGTTTCTCTTATCTATTGAAATGCAAAGAACTATAATAATGGAATAAACATTAACAGTATTGTATGGCACCTCTTGAAGAACTAATCTATCCGGTACAAATCGAGGCAAAAAATGAGGAGATTTCATGGCTCCATACACTCTAATGTAGGTTCCATATTCCATCAGGTACCAATTTTCAATTCTTTTGATGACGACGATGGATTTATCATTCATGTATGGAGTGGGTGTGTAGAAGATGAATTCATACAATGGAGCTAGGAAGTGATCGAAAATATTTTGATATTCACTCTTGTACTTGTGATCCCAAATCACTTGGTAGTATATATGAATGGTTGGCTTAGTTGGATGCCATGCCCAACTCATATTTGGGTACTTGTGAGGTACATTCATTATGTTTAAAAGGTATGGAGACATATGGAAACTGGGGAAGGTCCTGGGTTGAGATTTTACAACTGTAGTGATGGCCTCTATCAGGTTTTCTGATAAGATGTCATCCCATTTGAACGATGCTCCTTTATCTGCGTAGTAGTAGATAAATGGCATGTATGATAGGGAAAAATTGGGGGCATCTTATTCCCCATAGAGCCCTCACAACATGGCTACCATGTATTGATAATGTCTTCTGAGAAAGGATGTGGGATATATTCCTGTGGGTTTGAGTTTTAACACTTTCTCTGGTTTGTACCAGGTGGGGCATAGATCCCTGGATGTATGTCTGAACTCCCCAAGAAGTTCACTGTTTATCTTCTTGGTCCTATTTTCCAAGTGATATCATTTGGACAGGTCTGTGGGATGGAATGATGCTATAGGTTGTCCCATAGCATTGCGAACAAACCTATTTTCCAAATCTATGCGTTTCAATATCTAAGTGATGGCATCGACACAAGGAAACACAACAACATGGGCTGCTACTCTAAATATCCTAGACCTTCTAATATTCTTAAAATCCTTAAGTTCATCTTGGTCCTCGAAATTAATGACAAATTGTTTTCTTTTAAACATTTGGTATGCATCCCCCCATCTTAGAATATCTTCTCCCTTATCCAAGAATCCAGAGGTATCAATGTACATGGCCCCATGAGTTTCTGGTTCATCTTCAATATGTCAGCCACTTCTGGAGGCCTCAGTGGCAGGTGTGCTACTAGTCATTTTTTTCCTTAGAGACATGTATGAACCTGGAAGGTAAAGATGAGATCAGTGTAAGGAAAACATAATTGATACATAAAATTAATATGTCTAAGTATCTTCAAATACCCAAGGATTCGCTTGAGTTGATGTTGGGTGGAAGATCGTCATTCGATGAAGAAAGTATAATAGCAAGCATGGTGATCACTTTGGTGATATTTAGAGAAGAAACTAGTTTAAAATATGCTCAAAATGTTTAAATCAGAGAATTTCTTAAGAACTTTTTCGATGACTATAAGAGGAGTTAGTGTTAACTACTCTGATAGTTTAATGCAAACATCAGAAGAGTTGGTGTGAAAAGTCTTGATTAGGTTTACATGTGCGTCAATCAAGTTGATGGGAATATCATTGATGAGATCGACAACGTTCGTAACAACTTCTCTGAAGCAATCGAACAAGTTGGTGTTAATCTTACCAATGAAGAGGAGGGGTCATGAAGAATCAACGAAGTTAGTCTTAACACCTTTCACATATAGGAGGAGTTGGTACAAACTCCTCCGATACATGATAGGAGTTGATATGAAATAATTTGAACAGTCTACATGTAAACCACAATTATGCCGATGCGTATTGGACCAGTTAAGTGTAAGACTCCTGATGAAAGTGGGGGAAGTTCATATGAAAGTCTCCAAAGATCATGGAAGTTGCATCGAGTTCACACTAAGTGTCGATGCGAGGGTGTAAGGTTTTAAGTTTCAAGGTCAAAACTTATGGTTGCAGAAGGTTGGGTCATTCATTCTCGAGAGGTTTTGAGTAGGTTTTATAGAGATTTGTGTTTGGAGATGGTCCCTTGATATGTACCCATGTTAGATAACCTGACTTGAGGCCAAGATTGTGCGAGTATTGCTGGAGGCCTTCGACATCCCTGGATTGTGGCAAAGTATGAGCGTTAGGAAGGGTAGGGATTGGGGCGCAAGTGTATGTTGAAAGAGGGGAGAGTCATGGGACGACTTGGCATTGTTAATCATTTTTAAAAAAAGTGTGAAAACCCTAACCCTAGAACCATTTTCTAGTAAAAGAATGGATATAAGACCAAGTAAGGGATTACCTGGCAGGTATCGAACATGTGGATGATGTTGGTTGGTTTGGGGTGAGGATCTTTAGGATCAAATTTCTTTCACTTGGGGTCTACCTTCGTTTCCTCAAAGATATATGAAATAATGAGAACCGAGGGTCTAATGCCTATTTATAAGTTTGGACAATTTTAACAATAAATGCACATGGGTGGAAAGTATTAACTCGACGGAGTTGGTGACAAGTCCTCTGATGTGCATCAGAGGAATTGGTAGGAAAGTATCTGATACACATTAGAAGAATTGGTAGAAAGAGTTTTGAATCTCATCAAAGGAGACAATGGAAACTCCCTTGATACATCATAGGAGTTAATACAAACTCCTCTGATGTATTAGGGGAGTTGGAAAAAAATCATGCGATGAAAATACTTGTCGAAGGAAGCAGTCAAGAAAATGTCTGATGGTTATCAGTGAGGTTGGAGGGAAATCCATCGATGTAAATTGGAGGAGTTTGTGGTAACTCCTTCAATGTGAATCAAAGGATTCTTCATTAACTCACCTAAATACCCAAAATTGAGCTTGAAAAAAATTCTAGGTGTCCAAAATTGAGAGGAACAAATTTGATTGAAATGTGAAGCTTAAGGAGCATGCTTGGAATGGGAGAAGGAACCATAAAAAATATGTAGGTCGAATAATTTTCAAAGATAAAAATAAAGGGGTTCAATTTTATTGAAGGGGTTTTGCAAGTAGATTACAAGAAAATGGAGGGTTGTAGTGCTTGGCACAACAAATGGTGACACATTGGGTGAAGTCTTAAATATCTGTAAGATGGTATCCAAACATAGATCTTTGAGGAGGGGAGACATTGTCATGCATAACTCAAGAGGGAAAGAATAGGTCCCATAGCTCTTTTTAGAATGCAGGTTTTGATGATACATCATTTGTATGATATAAAGGGGAAGTCAGGACCATGCCTCATAACACATTGTCTCTTAACACATACTTATTCATATAGAAATGACTTAGGGGAGGCATGCAAAGTATTATGGGGAAACAAAACATCAAGAATGCTGAAAATGCAAGTTGTGATGCATTTATCTAGTGTTTCTCCGCTGCCAGTGAGTTTCCATAGCCCCGACAGAGTCACCCTGGTGTCACAAGCCTTGCTCGACTGCCAAAAAGTGTCCATAGCCCCGACAAAGATACTTTCACGTCCCACATGATTTTTGGCAGCCTTGCTCGGCTGCCAAAAAGTGTCCATAGCCCCGATAGAGTCACCCTGGTGTCGCAAGCCTTGCTTGGCTGCCAAAAAGTGTCCATAGCCCCGACAAAGATACTTTCACGTCCCACATGATTTCAAATTCCTTTCCCTAGAATTTACCTTTTGAAGTTTAATTCTCTTATGCTTAGAGAGAGGTGGATGGGGGGATTTAGTTTTCCTTTAAAGGCACTAGGAATGAAACCTATGATGTTGATATTTTCCAACTTAATTATAGATGAGCGAACTCCCTGAGTAAAGTTCTATGGAATAATACATATGTCTCTTCCTAAACCATTTCTTCTTATTCCAAAAAATATACAAATATATTCTTAGGTTGAGCTCTTGGTTCCTTACTTTGTCGTATTTAAATGCACAATGCTCATATATTGATGAATTATGTTCTGCTACTAGATTTGACTTAAAGTGATGCAGAAAAAAGTTATACAGTTAGGGAGGGGTTGTGTTTGGAAGCTAGGTCACAGAGTTATTAGGCTATTGACACCAAATGTGATACATCTAGAAATATGTCTAGGACTAAGCTATCGATGATTTAAGAAATTTAGAGTGACAATTTTCAAGGGAGAAGAATAAAGCCTAAAAATCAAATAAACTACTAAACACCGAGTCTAAAAAACAAATAGAAATCAAATCAAAATTGGGCAACAAATAGAAGAGAAAAAAAAACTTTTTATTTATATACAATGAGGGAGCTTCCATGGAGGATAACTGATGTAGTGTTTCAGGACTTTGTTCTTAATGGGGATGAGGTCAACTTCCCCTTCAATATTTTGTAACTAGCAAGTTCCTTGGCCAATTTTCTCTTTGATCATGAAAGGCCCAACCACAATTGTTGGAATTTTGAATTTTTTTCTTTATCCTCATGCAGCTTGTCCCATTTGAGAACTAGATCTCCAACTTGGAAATCCTTATCACCAACAAAATTCTTATCAAACCAATGCTTAACGATATTTTGATTGGTTTCGAACTTGTGCTTTGCCTTGGCATGATTTTCTTCTAAGTTCAACAAAGTATCAATGTGTCATTGGATGATGGGACATTCTCTCCCACACGATTGTTGGGTAAGTTGTAGGGAAGGAAGGTAATTTTTTGAAGTTTAGATCACTTCTTTCCCGTAAACAAGGAAGTAAGGGGATGTCCCTATTGAGGTGTTAGGAGTGACAAAATCGACCTAGAGGGAATTGAGTAGATCGTTGTGCTAATTTCTTTGGTGATCAACTACCGTTCTCTTAAGGATTCAAAACATGTTCTTGTTCGTGGATTCAACCAAACCATTTCCTCGAGGATAATAGTTGGCTGCATATTTCAAAGTAATCCCCTTTTCCAAAGAAAATGTAGATAATTTCAATGATGAAAAGTATGTTTCATTATCAAACACAAGATAGTTAGGCATCCCAACCTTGGTGATAATGTGTTGTTTAATAAAATTCATTATCTTTTCATCATTCACCTTGGTTAATGGTATTTCCTTAGTCCAACATGTGAAATAGTATGTAGCGGTTAGGATATACCTATGCTACTCGGAAGAATGAGGATTGATCTCACTAATCATTTCCAACCACAATTGTTTGAATGGTTCTTCAACAACAACAGGTTGGAGCAGAACAACAACTTTATATTCTCTTCCCGCACATTTTTGGCATGTTTCACAGCTCCATGAATATGCATGGACATCCTTGAATACTTTATGCCAATAGTATCTATATCTAAATATCTTGTGAGCTGTTGTATCTCCTAAAAAATGGCCTCCTTCCGATCCATTAGGAATATCCTTGAGGACTCTATCGACATCTTTTTTTTCAAGGCATCGAAGTAGTACTCCATCATAGTTTTTTCAAAACAAGATGCCATGTACTAGCTGATATTGTAAATATTTTAGTATTAGTGATATTTTCTGCTTGGCATTGAGGTGTTATAGAGTCATACCATGATGAAGATAACACTTGAGATCATTATAATATGAGTCTTCAAGAAATGGAATGTAAGGAACCTATTGTGTGTACATAACTGGCTCCTCCTGCCATCCATCCTCTTCTTGATTTTTATCATCCATATATTGTGTCACCAATTTTTAAAGGCATTGACCTTTAACAATGTTGGATGGTTTAAATTCTAGGTCATATTTTTGCAGGGCTATCATCCAATTACCTAGTCTCTCTCCCAACTCTCTTCGAACGAAGAGAGATATAACCTCTCAGCGAGGGACAATCAGTTTAGTGTGATTCTTCAAAATGTAAGTTCTAAATTGTTTGATTGCTTTGTGGAAAGACGAAGATTGCTCGTCCACCGATGGGTAATTTAGTTAAACACCTTGTAATCCAGTGCTCATGAATGTGACGAGGAATTAATTCCATTTCTCATCCTTCTTTGTGAGCACTTCCACAAGGGAATGATCATACACGAAGGTGTACAACAATACGTCCTTAGTGAAATCTATACTTCGTATAGATGGTGCAACGAATTTAACGTATTTGCTATTTTCAAAAGCCTCTTTCTCAACAATTGTCCATTTGAACCGAACATCTTTCATTATCATTCGTTGAAGCGGTTTTAGCGATTTCAAAAAAGTATGGAACACTTCTTGTTACAAAGTTGATCTTGTTGAAAAAAGAATACATTGACTTCTTGCTATGCAGTGGATGGATTTTCATAATAGATTTCGTTCTTTCTGGGTCTATTGAAATACCATCTTTGGAAATCACATGCCCTAACTGAATATCCTATGAAACAACAAAAATAGTCTTCTCGGGATTCAATGAGATACCATACTTTTTGCATCGTTCACATATTTTTTTCACATGTCTTGGGTGATCTTCCTTTTTCTTTGAATAAACAATGATATCGTTGAGATAGACCACCACACTTTGACTGATTAAACCTTTAAAAGAGATATCCATAGCCATTTTAAATGTAGCATCTACTTTTTTTAAACCAAAGGGAATACTTTTGTATGCATATGTCCCCCATTTAGTTTTGAATGTAGTTTTCAATCGGTCTGGTTCTACCATGAGAACCTAGTTGTATCTTGAAAACCCATCCAATAGAGAGAACATCTCAGAGCCAGAGACAATTTGTAGGATCTGTTCCATGGGAGGAACTGGGTAGTTATATTTTTCAGAATCTTGGTTCAGGTTCCAGAAATCTATACATATCCTAATTTATCCCAAATTCTTTCTGATGGGCACCATATTTGACACTCAAGTTGAATGATGGACCTTAAAAATGATTCGAGCATATACCAACTTCTTCAATTCCTTATAGATGAGTGGTTCAAGATTTGGGTGTATATTCCTTAGCTTTTGCTGGAATGGTTTGACACCTTCTTTAATTGGAATCAAATGTTGGATTGCCCGGGTGTCATAAGTCTTTAGATAATCATAAGTCCATGCAAATCACAATACTTCTTGAACAATTGCGTAAACATACACTTTTCCATCTCTGAACAATGGGTTCCTAGGTTGATGTACTTGGGATGTTTAGAGGTCCCTAGATTGACCAGAAAATGCATCATGGTTGAACTACTGGTCTTTCTATTAGCAGGCCTCCTAGACTTAGTCTTTAAATCAAATACCTTCTCAAGTGTCAACACATTTTTTGGTATGCAATTTGCTTTCACCTTGCTTGCCTCATCTCGATAATTCTGAAGGTATTGTTGATGGGCTTCATTTTCAATTATAGAATCTTGGAAGACATCTGAGATGGTGAGGAAATTGATAATTTTAGTATCATTGATGAATACTCACTAGGTTGTGATGTTATCCGGTATCAAATGCCTAAAAATTATTTCAACAAAGAAACCATTGTTAAGAGGTGTATACATAGAAGCTGCATTTGCAAAAATGTCTTCAACGAATTTATGACAATGAGGTATAGATTCAATACTGAAATCTTTGAAAGAGTAAATCAAATACCATATCTGTTGTTGGTAACCTATTAAATGTGGAGACATGCAGTGAATGGAGTTTTTTACTTATCTAACGATTATTTATGAATCACCAAACACCTATGGGAATTTTACCTTAAGGTCAATGGATTTCTTCAACCTTGGTTAAGGCTTCATATTCCGTCATTGTCACACACCCAACCCCCTAAGTACTCTTTTTAAAGGATGGGGTATAAATTTTCCACTTTCCTACAACTCCCCGAATTCCTCGAATGAGGACACCATCGCCCCGTGCTCAACGAGATCTCTCCAACGACTATAACATTGTCCAAAATCGATCTTTGGTTTGAAAGGTATGGTTTTTCGAAGTTTTTGGGGCGTCATTGGCCAATGGCCACCCCCTTCACCACATGGAATTCAAGTGGATTTACTTCCCTCATACCTTTCAATATGACACTGCCGTGACCAATGTCGTCATTCTATGGAAACAACATGGCCGTGGAAGGAGGGGTTACAAGGAATATCTCTCCAGGTATTCATGGATATCGGGCCTTCGACCCTTTGATGATTCTTGTGAAGATCCAAACACTTTCATGGAGACCCGAAGTCTCGAAGTCTCTTTATACTATAGGATCTATGGTAGAGTTCTATCCACCCCAAGATCCGATGGTTGATATTTATCTGCACTTAACACATGGTTTATACTTGACAATGGGGGGGGGTCCCACAACTAACTCATGACCAATCCCACGATGCCATGTGGAAATATCTAGGCATGCCACATAACCATAGCTTACATGGGCCCATTCAATCAGAGCTAGACACTACAAAAGGGGAACTTCATCACTTCGACGTTCACCCTCCTATATCTTCGAATCTCCCAAAGCCCCAGAGTCCTGAAGTTCCAAAGTTCCGGACTCCCGAAGAGGGTCCCACGCGCATGCTTATGAAAATAAATTAAGGATAATCACATGATTTATTTAATATTGTTAATTAAGTAATCTCCGGCCTTCGGTCCATAGCCCAGGTTACGCTCTACTTCAAACTCGCGAAATCCCAAAGTTCTACAGACCATCGATCTAAGATCCTTCAGAATCTTTCTCGACCATTCGATCGAGAGTAGTGGCAGGATAAAATAAGTGGGAGTTTTAACCGAAAAAAAACAATAGTCACTACCTCATGAAAAATTCGACCGATAATAATCTAGAGAGGTTGAAAGATTGGGGATTACAAGAGTCACGAAGTCATAAAACCGTGAACTTTCTCTAGCCATCCGATCAAGTAGATATTTCGGGTAGCATCCCCATCGTTGGATCCATAAGAGGACAAAGACGAGTATCACACCGTTGATCTATGATCATGATAAACGATGAATATTATACCCAAAACCAAATGTTGGTAAGTGTTTAATGTAAAGGAGAATCCCACGATAATGGATAAGAGACCACTAGTTGTCGGTCAAACCGTTCGGTCACTGTTTTGTCAAGTTACCTTGAAACAGTGTTGCCTTTGACAAGATTTGAATTTTTTGAGGTTCCAACATCCCAAAGTCCCGAAGCCCGAGAGGCTTAGCTCCTTTTGAGCGTAGCGAAGGGTTCCAGGGTCCCGGTCTTGTGGAACTTTGACAAGCCCCTGAGGGATACACTCTTAAATATTATCTGATATTTGGTTAATCCCGTGGACTTGAGCCTATGGTCACTCAAAATAATGGTTTGAAGGAAGCACCCTTCGTCTACATAGCTCAAATTCTATAATAGGAAAAGGTAATTTTGAGGGATCGACAGGACAAAAGAAGTCCTATAGAGTCTGTCTAGACTTTATATTTGCGGATTTGGTCCTTGGAAAATCCCTTTGAGTATTTTCCAACAACAAAAGAAGCCAAAGTCTTATGCCCCAAAATTCATTTAAAACTCATTACTAACAGTTCTCCTTTTCTAAACAAAGGTAGTTTTTTTTTTTTTTTTTCAAAACATGATACTCAATCTTTAATTCAAATTTCCCAGGCCATCAGAGCCATACATTCTACCATTGAAACAAGATAAAATATTATTCCATCATCTAGCTCAAGAAAATACATATTACAACAAAACATTCAAGACACTATAAAAATCAGAGTCACACTTATTTGAAATTTTAAAGTAATTGGCAACTGCTGAAAGGGGTTCCCTTTTCACCCCAACCATAGACACAATTACTCTTAGAGCATTCCTCAATTTTCCACCCCCTAGCTATATTATGATGCCATGAGAGATATTCTGCTTTTTCTCAACAACAACAAAGGAAAAAGGTTACTCTCCTTCTCCCACAAGAACCTGACAATCCAATTTTCGATCCACCAAGCAAAGGAGCCTGCTGTGATCACTCACTCAATCACTACATCTATGTTTATCAGATTGATTAAAAAACACTGTCCAAGAACTTCTGGACCTAGAACAACTTATTTTCTCAGTTACCTTTAGAACCAGAGAGTATCGCACACTCTCCTTCTTCAGGAATGGTCCTCAGAAACATTCATGTGCATCCTATCTTCTTCCCTCTTCCAACGATTTTCCCTCCGTTTCTTTCCTTCCCCAACAAGATTATCTGGGTCATATCAGGAAGTTTCCATATGGGTACTCTTCCCATCTCCTCATTGAATCTTGAGGAAGACTTCCCAACTACAATATTGACTGGTAATTAAATGTTTTGAGCCAGAAGACTGTTTTGGGTCTGAGAAATTTATATCTAGCATAGTACCGGCCTAGCAGGGGTCATCTCAACCATTACTGGTTCCCATTACCATCACCTCTCATGCATCATGATCTACATTGTCAACCATCTTTCAACAGTCATGCCACGATTTCTTTTTTATTAAATAACAAAATATATACATTACCTTCTTTAGTAAGGTTCATTGTATTTCCAACTTTCATATGACAGATTTTTCCATAGTCTTGTTCACAATACTAATATTTACAAACCGGGGGAAATAAGGGTGTTACAATTGCCTCCCCCTTAGAGAAAAACTACCCCAATGTTTTATATGTCGTTGTGGTTTTTATGTACAACAATGAACAACAATGGGTATGCCTATTTCATGGCATCCTCCAATTCCCATGTAGCTTCATTTGGACCAAAGTGTTTCCACTGCACTTTGACCTGGGCAATGGTTTTGTTTATGAGTGGTATTTCTTTCATGTCTAGTATGCATCATGGTTCTGGTAAGAATTATCCCTTTGGTTCCACCTGGATCATAGACCGGTCAATTATATTATTATAATCATGTACATATTTCTTCAATAATGAAACATGGAAAACGTTATGTGCTTTCACTGTGGGAGGAAGTGCAAGTCTATATGCTACAGGTCCCACTCTGCCCAGAATTTGAAAGGGTCCACAAAATGGAGGTGCCAACTTGGCACAAGTTCCCATTCTCAATGAACTTCTTCTTGGTATAATTCTAAGATACACATGATCCCCTACTTTGAACTCCCTAGGGGTCCTATTTTTGTCTGCATAGCTCTTCTTCCCATCCTGAGATATCTTCATATTTTATTTGATTCAAAATACATGTTGATCCATTTCTTTTAGTAGGTATGTTCCAAGTGTTATTCTGTCCATTGGGTTATTCTAACTGATTGGAATTTTTCATTGTCTAGCATAGAGAGCCTAAAAAGGGCCCATCTTCAATGACTCTTGATATCCATTGTTATAGAAAAAATATACCAGTGGTAGGTAGTATTCCCACTTCTTGGGTTGATGCATCACATGCATCCTTAACATGTCCTATAGCACTTGGTTTACCCTTTCTGTTTGTCCATCAATTTGAGGGTGATAGGCTGTACTGAATAGCAATTTAGTTTCAAAGCCAACAAACAAAAATTTCCAAAAATTTGAAGTGAATTTTGTATCTCTGTCTGATATGATTTCCTTAGGCATGCCTGATGGGTGTTTTATATGCACTCACAAAACACAAAAGAACCCTCAATTAAATTGTCAACCTGGGGTAAGTAAACTTAGAGTTATAGCACTATATGTGCCAAGGCAGAAAGGCTATAGTTAGTATATTCTAACTAAGGAAATGGGCTATTGAAGGGATAATCTATTTGATCAAAGACTACTAATGAGAAAACCCTACTAAGAAACTTAAAATATTTACCCTAAGTAGCCTTTGAACAAAGGATCGATGGATAGTTCTAAGAAGGAAAATGAAAACCCTACTTAAAGAAAACTAGTTCAAACATGACAATAAGCAAAATCAAACTATCTACCTAATAAACAATAACAACAAAAAACTACTTTAACTAACCTATTTAAATTCAATAAGCAACTATCCTATAAAAGCAAGTAAATAGACAAGCAAGCAACTACCCTATTAAGTAAACAAGCAAGCAGACAACTAAATAACCTATGATAACTTCTACAACAAGTAAACTAATTAATATTACTCAATAAGCAACTAATTAAGCTAAGAAACAAGTGAACTCTATTCTTAAATTAAACTTCACAACTACTTCTAATTTATGAAAGGAAATCTACTGAATTGAAATCATTATGATAATAAAAGTAATTAACAACTAATCTTTAATCTATGATAAGAAAACTATTCTTTAATCTACCGAAGAAAAAAAACTATCTATCCTACAAAATCAAGGAAACTATCTTCTAATCTATGAAAGCAAGGAAACTATCTTCTAATCTATGAAAGCAAGAAAACTCAAATATAGTGTTGATGGTTATGTCTCTGGTGTCTTATAATATCACGATGGCACTTAACAATGAACGATAATTCAAGAGGAATAAACTCGATATTGACTTCTATAGCAAAGTGAAAAGTGTGAATTAGGCAATACAATGAGAACTTAGCCATTATAGAAGCATCATCAACTATCCTTCATATCCATGTGATTATTCAATCATGCATTAATCATCAACAATATATAAAAACATTATTCTATGAAATTCAAATGCATTCTATACTAATATAAGCAAATTCACACTACTTAGATTCAAAACTAAACTTGATAATCAACTTTGAATGAAAATTGCAACCTAAATCTAGAAAAGGAAATTGCATGAAATAAACTAAACTAATTCTATTTTAACAAATTAAATTGCAAATGAGGAAATACTCTTAAAACAACATATGACAAGAAATTAAATAAACAAACTACATAACAACTAGATAAGCAAATTTAAATAGCAATTATATAAGAAAACTGAAAATTAGAAACTAGAACTAGCACTATCCATCCACTGAAGCTTGCCAAAGAAACCATAAACTAGAAACTCTGTTTTAACTCTGTTTTTAAACTCTATTCCAACATATGAAAAATCTAGCTATCATCTAATTATACACAAGGTTAGCAACTAAGAACTTGCAAGTTCATTTCCTATCAACTAACAGATCATTGTATATTAACACTAGCCTCCATAATAACCTGCAAAACTGAACTAAACTAATTAAATTATGAACATCAATTTATATAGAAAATAAAGAGAATAAAACTCATGTACAAGAAATAGACAAAATGATGATTACACTACTCAAATCTACAAACATATTAACTAAATATTCACCCAGACTGCTGGTGGGCCCCCCAACAAGTCGTGGCTACTCTTCAAAGGCGAACCACGAGCTTCAACAACACAAATTCACCATTAAAACCCAAAACACAGTCTTTACACAGTTTTTAGCAAAATGTATGAAAAATAACAAAACAGAGCTGAACTGTCTATTTTCTCCCTTAACTATTTGTCTGACCACTGAGGTGGTATTTATAGATTTATAAGCTGAGAGGTTGACCACTGGGAGGGTCGACCTCCTCTAAAAACAACAAATTACATTAAATGCATTTTAACCGCTGGTGGCTTCTAGAAACTAAGTGAGCCAATAAACACCCAGTGTAACAACCCAAATTGAGTTATCAAAAGCTCAGTAGTTGGAGGCCACGAGCACAAGAAAAACCCATGTCTTTGATTCGCCCATCACTGGCCACCAATATGATAACCGCCAAATCACCCATAGTTTTTGTGCAGGACGGAGCGCTGGATGGAGTACCGGATTGAGTGCCGAATGGAGTACCAGACGGAGTGCCGGATGCAAAAAAAAGCTGCGATTTTTCCCTGTGACACAAAAAACATGAATAAGTTTCCTAGGATCATAAAAACATGTTGATTTATACTCAACATCATCACAAAACATGAATTATGCATACCTGGTGTGAATCATAGCGATTTGAAAAAAATTCTATTCAAAAACTCTTCAAAACAAGAAAACACATATACATATTTGGCCAAAAAGGATCGAATTAACGTCATGAAATCAATCATATCACAAGCCCAACATTACCCCCACACCTAATATTTTGGAGGTCCCGCTGCAAACAAAATGAAATTGCCCTTCATGACTAAACTTGCGAAGGAGGGGGTGGATTAGCTTTAGAAGCTTATCCCTCTTGCCCGGGGGATTTTGTCTTGGGCCTTTTGTGATGTTTCAATTGCATACAAATACTATTATTGGTGGCAATCATATCATCAACCAAACACTGTAGAGAATTCATCTTGGCTTGTAGGACAACGTTATCATGGCGTAAATGACGACTCAATGTTTCATGCTATTTAAGTTTGAATTGGAGGGTTTGGAGTTTTTGGAGGCTGCTGATGACATGTGAGGAAGCCTTGAGATGTATATTATACCCTTGATCCTTTAAACCATAAAAAACAACAATTTTACCTTTGCAAAATTAGTTCCAAAAGTGATTTCCCAGAAGCGCAACAATTCTGGCCTGGCGAACTTGTGAAAAATAGGTATCAAAGTGACACCTATAAATACAAGACAATAACTCTTGTGTAAAAAATGAGAGAGGTTTTTGTTTTTCAATATTTCCTTGATAAAAACCTCTCTTGGTTTTAAAAAATTCACTTCTAGTTGTTAGGGAAACACGAAAATAAAACATGACTAAAACAGGAAAAACAAAGTGTTTTATTTTCTGAAAAAATAGGCTTCTAAGAGAATTGAATATATCCCAAACCATAACGTATATTCAAAAACTGAGAGATGTTATTGTTTTTGGGTATTTTTTGAACACAAAAAATTTCTAGGTTTCAAAAATAATTTCCCATTTGTTCATAATCCAAACTTGAAGTTGGTTACTCACAAATTACAGAAACACAAAGTGCTCTTAGTAGAAACACAGTGTGGTCTTTGAGAGGTTTTTTGGAGGCCTTCCCAGAGGATTTTTGGGCTGAAAGTGGTATGGCTGGAAATTGTATGATATCTGATACACAATGGAACCATAAATCACTGCAAATTTATTCTCCAAACCTCTGAAAAACAGACTTGAAGTCAAGATGTCCAAATGTGCAAAAACCCTCCTATAGCGACTATATTTGGGGAATTTATCTCAAATAATAACACCTATGCATAAAATGAAGGAGATTTTTATTTCTTGGTCTATGATTGACAAAATAATCTTTCAGTTTTGTCAAATTCATCTTCCTTAATTTAGAAACCAATTTTGACGTAGAACTTTGACCAAGACAACCATTTGAAAATATATGGCAAGGAATGATGACATGACCATGATGAAAATTTATGACCTTGGATGAGTGGAGGGAGTAGTAAGGACAACTAGACACACCAATGACCATTTTAAAAGCTTGTAATACATATGGCAGTAAGTATTTACCATTTGTTATCGCTATGTATTTGTCACAAAGAGTAGTTAAGTATAACAAGTCTTCTATAGCATAAACATAAAAATGCACAACAAGCTTAAAACACACACAATGATGTCAGCAATATATAATTTAGCATACCAATACAAACAACTACTGATATAATATCCCAAGACATTGTAAAAACACAGTATGACAAAATTTTGACAGAAATCCTACTTCCTCTTCTCATGGGTTTGCTATACAAATGGGTAATGCTTAGTGTTTTTTATCTCAGGAAACTCCCCCCAGACCAAAGATATGACACATCCTCATGCCATGAATTAGCAATAGGATTCTTGGTCTTCTTTCCCGATGAGGTTGCAGGGGTATCAACAAGTTTCTTGGACTTTTGGTCTGGTAAAGGAATAGCTTGATCATGAGGGTTTGGGTGGAGTAACAATCCCTATATCAAGTGTCTTCTTGCTAGTCTTGATTGTGAGACGAGGGTTTGCAAATTGGTAAATGAAATCATCCCACATTTTCTCCAACTCAGCTAAGACAAGTAGTTTGATAAGGCCATGGTGAAATAAGTTGTTATGGGGTTTAGTTACATTCTTCCTCACTTGGGAAGACATCTTCTCAAGAATCTTTAAGAAGTAAAAGGGGAAATTCAATGGCTTATTGAACTGAAAGTGAGTTAATAATAGAAAGTGACAGGATTTAAAGACGAAATATATACCTTCACATGTAATCAATCTGGTGATGACTATGAGAGGGTTGATTAGCTCCTCTTTTATCCACTCCTTGGAGTATCCCTTAGCTCCAGAGATGTTCTGAAATTCGTTTTTGAAAACCTTGTTATAGCTTGCTCTTGGCAACTGGTGGTGTTTAAACCAACGGTCTCTAACTCTTGGGAGCTTTGGGGCTGAGGCAATTGATTCCTTAGAGATCACAAACACAATGAATAGGAGTAGAGGTAGGATAAGAGTGTTCCATTGTTATTTATTTTGCTACCATGCTTACTCAATCCACTCGCATAAGACATGTAATTTCAATCCTATAATGAACAACCTATAACGAAAATAAGCCAATAAAGTGGTGTGTTAAGGGTATGTACAACAGTTTATAGCACACATGAGATTAGCATTTCAAAAATAAAATGACTGCTGATGTAATAACCTGTATCATGAAAACAATACATGGATTTTTACAAAGATTTACTTCTTCTAGGAAATGTTATCATTTGTCACCTCATGAACCCCTCCCCCACACCTAAGTATTGTGACACCTCACAATAAAAAATATAGGAAACCAGTCAGTTCTCCCAATAGCCAAAGATTTACAACTTGTTAAGTGTAGAGATACATTTCACAGATTGGTCTGACAAGACAGTTAAAAGATGGCCCCACCTATAGGATAAAAGATCCTATATATAGATAAGAAGAGGTAGGCAAGAAATTTTCAAGATAGTCTCAAATTTAGTTCCCAATGGAACGTTTATGGAGTTCATTAGCCTTAGCTTAACCGTACATACTTCATATCAGCTTTGTCTACAAGTAATTCCGTACATCAGGACAGGTTTAAATTTATTATTTATTTTTTGTCAGATTATCATCCTCGCTAGGTAGAATGCCCCGTTGCCAGCAAGTCTGTTCAGTACTCCAACGGGTTTACCTAGTCATACCACAGGCCGGTACCCGCTGCCAGAAGACCTGTTTAGTATCCTGACAGGTTAGCCTCTTACACCCTCAGAGACTGGCCCTCCATCTTTTAGGATTTTAGTATAGGATTGATTTATGAAAGAAGATGGGGAAACAACTCTGAAAACAACTTTTTTTTTTTTTTTTTTTAATTGGGATGGTATTTATGTTAGAGGATGACTTTCCGTTATATTCCTTAGTGATTTTCCTAATGTAAGGGGTACTTAAGCGGACGTGGCCTATCTAAAGATATGATATAATCAAGCTATTTAGTGTGTAGTGGATGGTACCATTGAGAAAGAACATAAAGGTATCTCTAGGCTCAAATCACTTTCTTCTTTTGTAATTTATTGTGATGTTTCCATGACTAATCGCTAATCAGACCTCCTTGTTACTTTTTAATAAAGATACTTTACTCACTTACTCAGGTTTCTTGGGAAAACTGCACGAGAGACCTCTAAGCTTGATGGTTACGGTATCACTTCCTTATATAGTGGTGAAGATTCAAGAGAAACTGCTATTTGAGATGCCTTGAGAAAAAGAAGATGAAAGTCTTTGCAAAAATATAGCTAATTATAGCAAGTCATTATTCATTTGATGCTTAGCAGACAACAAGGTTCAAATATAGCAATGTTTTTGAAGAAAATCCTTCTTTTATATTTCCTTGGAATTGTCTACTCCTGGTGAAATAAATACCTACAAAAATCTCTAAAATTGTTTGTCAAAAACCACACTCTAAAATATCAAAAACTAATGAGATCAATGAGATCAAGTCACTGGAACATGTATCTCATTTTTATTAAAAGAAAATGTAAAATGAGGCTGCATTAGACTTTAAGCTAAACTAACAACATGCAACTTTTATTTACTACCCTACCCTACCTAAAAAGAAAGGAAAATCTTTATTCAAGTATAAGAACTTTTTCCAATGTAACCATGTGTGAAGCAAGATAAGAAACATACTCATATCCGCATGTGAAAAATTTACCACAGTGATTACCTGGATATAAAGAACAAACCAACTTACTTGTTTTGGCATTAGAAGGTGTTGAAGAAGAGAATAGTATTGTGGCCTGATGACCTCTTAAAACCAAATTTCAATGTAATCTTGATGTTTATCAACGATAATTTCTATGCCCTCCTTCATCATGCTATGCAGATCCTCTTCTTCTGGATGATTGATTTCTGAAGTGCATAAAAGATCTGCTGAGATGGATGTTGATAATTCCTCAATCTCAAGTCTTAGTGATTGCTCTCCACCAAATGTAGTCCATAAGTTTTCAGATTCCTTCATAGTTTGGCAAGGAAAATAATTTTGTAGCTCATAGGACCTTGATTCTTCTAATATTTCTGGAGAGGTAGATACACTTTTGGATGCTGCTAAAATATGTCTTTTTGAAAAGAAGAAATCCCGGTTGTTGCTAGGATTTGAGAAATTTCCCTCAAGCTAATGGTTGCTTTTGAGTTCATTATGTTGGTTGATGGATCCTACCTCACATAGGGATTAGTGTCTAGGGTTCTTAAAACACCCGAACGTTTATTTTATTTTATTTTATTTATTATTATAGATTATATAT
>JASDQU010737021.1:112303-146814 GCA_032191745.1 Picea mariana | reverse complement strand
CATAGGTGTGAGGGTCCAAAATTGGAAACCCGAAGGTAGTTTCGTTTGGTTTCCAACTTCTTCTCCCTCATGTCTTACATTGTTGTGATCCTCATGATCATCAATACTGGTTTGGTTTCCAAAAAGAGAGTACTTAAGTGGTTTTTTTCTTGAAGAGAACAAGGTATCCCTCTGATGGGAAGGTATTCCTATTGTTTGGGTGTCTGGGACTCTACTCGAGTCGGTTGAGATTATTGGTGCCAAAGTTTCTATGTCAACTTGAGAGACAATTATGTTGGTTGAACTACCAAACAAGATATTCACCTGTTCATGGTCTATGATGTCTTTAAAGTTATGATATCCCGATGGTGGTAAGAAAACAAAGGTTGTATTGTTTGGTTCTGTGGAAAGCTCAAGTGGTATTGTCTCTTGTTCTACTATTAAAGATGCTTCAATTTTCTATTCTATAGTGCTCCTGGTCTTAGTCTCTTCAAAGACTAGTTTAGCTCTTTGGGTTGAGCTAATTCCTATTTTTCAGTATCGATCTGCAGAGTTTATGAGTGGAACATTCCTTCCCCCAAAAAGGTTGGAAGGAACCTTGGTTGAAAGATCTGATTTAGATTTAATGTATCCACCTTTTGGGTCTCTAAGTCTGTTCAAGAAAGAAAACAAAAAGAAAAAGAAAAACTACCATTGGGTTTTGGGGAACCTGTTATAGAAGATGCGCAGGTTCTTACCTCTCGTCTTAAAGTTCCCCCGCCACCAAACTACTGCTAAGGTTTAGAAGTGATATGTTTCCTAACTATTTCCTACCTTGAGACAACTCCTCGACAACAACGCAAAAAATGATGGGTGTTCTATATGCACTAAAAAAACACTAAAAAACCCTCAATTAAATTTTCAACCCGGGGTAAGTAAACTTAGAGTTGTAGCACTATATGTGCCAAGGAATAAAGGCTAGAGGTAGTATAGTCTAACTAAGGAAATGGGATATTGAAGAGCCAATCTATTTAAGAAAAGACTACTAATGATCAAACCCTACTATGAAACTTAAACTATTTACCCTAAGTAATCTTTGAACAAAGGATCGATGGATAGTTCTAAGAAGGCAAATGAAAACCCTACTTAAATAAAACTAGTTCAATCATGACAATAAGCAAAAACAAACTATCTACCTGATAAGCAATAACAACAACAAACTACTTTAACTAACCTATTTAAATTCAATAAGCAACTATCCTATAAAAGCAAGTAAATAGACAAGCAAGGAACTACCCTATTAAAGCAAGTAAACGAGCAAGCAAACAACTAACTAACCTATGATAACTTCTACAACAAGTAAACTAATTAAGATTACTCAATAAGAAAATAATTAAGCTAAGAAACAAGTGAACTCTATTCATAAATTAAACTTCACAACTACTTCTAATTTATTAAAGAAAATCTACTGAATTGAAAGCATTATGATAATAAAAGTAATTAACAACTAATATTTAATCTATGATAAGCAAACTATTCCTTAATCTACCAAAGCAAAAATAATATTTATCCTACAAAAGCAAGGAAACTATCTTCTAATCTATGAAAGCAAGGAAACTATCTTCTAATCTATAAAAGCAAGAAAATTATCTTCTAATATATGAACGCAAGAAAATTCAAATACAGTGTTGATGGTTATGTCTCCGGTGTCTTATAATATCACGATAACACTTAACAATGAACAATAATTCAAGAGGAATACACTCGATATTGACTTCAATAGCAAAGTGAAAAGTGTGAATTAGGCAATTGAATGAGAACTTAGCCATTATAGAAGCAACATCAACTATCTTTCATATCCATGTGATTATTCAATCATGCATTAATCATCAACAATATAAAAAAAAACATTATTCTATGAAATTCAAATGCATTCTATACTAATATAAGCAAATTCACACTACTTAGATTCAAAACTAAACTTGATAATCAACTTTGAATGAAAATTGCAACCTAAATCTAGAAAAGGAAATTGCATGAAATAAACTAAACTAATTCTATTTTAACAAATTAAATTGCAAATGAGGAAATACTCTTAAAACAACGTATGGCAATAAATTAAATAAACAAACTACATAACAACTAGATAAGCAAATTTAAATAGCAATTAGATAAACAAACTTAAAATTAGACACTAGAACTAACACTATCCATCCACCGAAGCTTGCCAAAGAAACCATAAACTAGAAACTCTGTTTTAACTTTGTTTTTAAACTCTATTCCAGCATATGAAAAATCTAGCTATCATCTAACTATACACAGGGTTAGTAGCTAAGAACTTGCAAGTTCATTTCCTATCAACTAACAGATCATTGCATATTAACACTAGCCTCCATAATAACTTGCAAAACTGAACTAAACTAATTAAATTATGAACATCAATTTATATAGAAAATAAAGAGAATAAAACTCATGTATAGGAAATAGACAAAATGATGATTACACTACTCAAATCTACAAGCATATTAACTAAATATTCACCCAGACTGTTGGTGCCCCCCCCAACAAGTCGTGGCTACTCTTCAAAGGTGAACCACAAGCTTCAACAACACAAATTGACCATTAAAACCCAAAACACAATCTTTACACAATTTTTAGCAAAATGTATGAAAAATAACAAAACAGAGATGAACTGTCTATTTTCTCCCTTAACTATTTGTCTGACCATTGAGGTGGTATTTATAGATTTACAAGCTGAAAGGTCGACCACTAGGAGGGTCGACCTCCTCTAAAAACAACAAATTACATTAAATGTGTTTTAACCGCCGGTGGCTTCTAGAAACTAAGTGAGCCAATAAACACCCAGTATAACAACCCAAATCGAGTTATCAGAAGCTCAGTAGCTGAAGGCCACGAGCACAAGAAAAACCCATGTCTTTGATTTGCCCATCACTGGCCGCCAATATGATAACCACCAAATCACCCATGGTTTTTGTGCAGGACGGGGTGTTGGATGGAGTACTGGGCTGAGTGCCAGATGGAGTACCTGACAGAGTGTCGAATGCAAAAAAAAGCTGTGATTTTTCCTTGTGACACACAAAACACGAATTAGTTTCCTGGGATCATAGAAACATGCCGATTTATACTCAAAATCATCACAAAACATGAATTATGCATACCTGGTGTGAATCATAGCGATTTGACAAAAAAACTCTTCAAAAAATATTCAAAATAAGAAAACACATAAACATATTCGGCCAAAAAGGATCTAATTAACGTCATGAAATCAATCATATCACGGGCCCAACAATGCCATGTAGTCTAAATATTTCTTTCATGAAGATATTTGCAATATATACTTCCTTGAAAGTTGACTTTACAGAAATAAAGTGAGCAACCTTTCTCAATTTATCCACAACTACCATAATAACATCATTCTATTTGGTTGATTTAGGAAATCTTGTGAAGAAATCCATGGAGATGGTTTCCCAGTTCCACTCATGAATTTGTAGGGGATACAACAGTTCTGCTGGATGTCTGTGATCCACCTTAACCTACTGATATTCTAAGCATTTATCCAAGTATTCAACTATGTCCTTCTTCATTCTCAACTAATAAAATAATTTCTTAGTGGATGTGATCATTTTCCGATAACCAGTGTGACCAGTGTATGGTATTTTATATAGTTCATCTTGTATGAATCTCTTCAATTTGTCACAATTTGGGATATACAACCTACCTTTGCAAGTTAGCAGACCATCATTTAACAATTGATAACCCTCATACTTCATCCTTGTGGGCTCTTTCTCTAGGTATGACTTCACAATTTTGAAAAACTCATATTCTCCTTGTGCACCTTTGACTCTCTCCTTTATGTCTGATTCAAAAACGATTACAACTGCCAAATGAACCAATTTCATACTTCTATTGAGGGCATCAACCACTTTGTTTTCCTTTCTTTTAATATGCTTAATTTTAAAATAAAATTCACTAAGGAGAGCCATTCACCTAGCTTTCCTAGAATTGAGTTTGGGCTGGTCAAACAAGTATGTCAACCCATTGTGGTCAGTCATAAGTACAAATATTCAGCCTAGGAGGTAATGCCTCCACATTTTCAAAGCATGTACTATTACAACCAATTCCAAGTCGTGTGTCACATAATTGACTTCATGTTCATTCAATTTACGAGATTCACAAGAGATTACATGCCCTTCTTGCATGAGGACTCCTCCGATTCCCTCTTTGCATGCATCTATACACACTAGGAAGTCCTTGTTTGGGTCTGCAATTTTCAACACTGGTGCATTGGTTAAAAGGTTATTTAGTTGGTGAAAACTCCCTTCACATTCTGTGGTCCAAACAAATTTAACTTCCTTTTTCTGTAGGGAGGTGATTGGATAACCAATATGAGAAAACCCCTTTATGAACCTTCTGTAGTACCCTACTAGGCCCATGAAGGATATGATATCAGAGACATTCCTTGGTGTAGGCCAATCCATAATGGATTTTAAATTATCATGGTCAATTTCCACTCCTTTCTCAGTGATGATGTGGCCTAAGTAGTGGACCTTGTTTCGAAAAAAATCACACTTACTAAACTTTGCATAGAGTTGGTGCTCTCTTAGCACTTGAAGCATTGACTTGATGTTCTCTTCATGCTCCTATATGATCTTTACTGAGTACATTATTCATCAACAACATAAAGGTGGCTGGTGCATTGGTAAGTCCAAATGGCACCACTACAAATTCATAGTGCCCATACCTTGTCCTGAAGGATGTTTTATGGATGTATTCATCTTTGATTCAGACTTGATGGTATCCATACCTTAAGTTGATCTTGGAAAAAATTGTAGCACCCCTCAGCTAGTCGAATAGGTCATCAATTCTTGGTATGGGTACTTATTTTTGATTGCCATCTTATTGAGTTGGAGGTATTCTATGCACAATCTGAGTGTGCCATCCTTCTTCTTTACAAACAAAGTTGGTGCGCCCCAAGGGGACACACTAGGTCAAATGTAACCTTTATCAAACATCTCCTTCAATTTTAGTTTGTGTTCAACTAGCTCTGGTGTACTCATTCTATAGGCTACTCTAGAAATTGGCACCGCTCTGGGTACAAGTTCTATTGAGAAATCAATATCTCTTCTTGGAGGTAGACTTGGTACCTCTTCTAGAAACACATCTTTGTACTCTCTTAATACAGGGCGGTCCTCTAATCTTGTTGTACTATACTCAACATATTTTAGTACTTGTATTGCATACAAAGGACATCTTTTTTCGTAATACTTTTTCACTTGGAGGGATGATATTTTCCTCATGGAGAAAGGTTTTTGAATTCCCTCTAGGGTCCTCTTCTCCTCTTCCTCATCTTCAGATTCTAATGTTTTATTATAAAAGTCTAACTTGGATTTATGGGCATCCAACCAATCCATGCCAAACAACATGTTGTAAGATCGTAAAGGAAGTATGTTTAGAGTTGTTTGGGTGGAAAACCCATTCACAATGAATTTTCATGCTGGAAATACCTCTGTTACCTTTCTTTTTGTTCCATTGGTTAGTTGTACTAGCCATGAATTAACATGTTTTTCTAGATGCTTCTCAACAGTTTGAGGGGAAACATAGCTTAAATTAGTACCAAGGTTAATTAAAATAGAAACATGATGGTTGGAAATCATACCTTTCATATCCACTACTGAAGCTTGGTGGCTATCCTGCCTATTATCCTAGGATGCAAAAATTTGTGGCATGCTTCTAGCCACATCATTGACTGTGGTAGCTTCCTAGATTTTGTATAGACTCCTATTTTCTTTTTGTCTATGTGGAAAATCCCTCAACAAATGTTTTTCCCCACATCCCCAACATTTCAATGGTTCTCTCTTTGTATTATCAATCTTTCCTAGGGATGTTCCAAAGGGTTTATTTCCACTTTGAGATGGAAAATTCTGCTGATACATACTTTTAGTAGGAAGGCTCATCTTAGAGACTTTCCAATGATTCTTAAATCTTGAGTGTTTAAACCCATTCTTCTTGAGTCCCAATTTTCTTTCCTTTTTCCAATCCTTATGAGGCTCTGCCTTGTGATTGAGTTGCTCATAACAATACCTTTCCTTCCTAGTGGTGTCTTCTAAAGTCTTAGCTTCATCAAACTCAATTCTGTCTCAAAAGGATTGAGGCAATCCACTAATGAATCACTGTATCTTTTCCTTTTCATCTTTGATGTAAGGCACATACCTCATCAATTCAATAATTTTTTTGACATATTTATTTATTGTGAGATGTCCTAGCTTGAGTTCATGGAAATCCTTAGTCTTTTCATCATAACACCTCTTAGATAGATAATTTTTCTTGAAATATTTTTTAAATTTCCTCCATGACAACTCCTTCTCTTGGATTCCTTTAACATTTCTAAGGTCCTCCCACCAAATGGAGGCCTTTCCCTTCAAGTTGAATATATATATTCAAGCCTTTAAGTTTTCAAAGTAGTTATGGAACCTAAAGTACTTCTTTAGGCCAGGTAGCCAAGTTTCTGATTCTTTCCCTTTCTTAATATCCCCATCAAAAGTGGGAGATTTGATTTCTTAAACTCTTTAGGGTCACAAACCTTATCACATTTTCTCCTCTTTCTTCTCCCTTGAAGGGGTGAACTAGTCTTTTTGCTAGAAAATTCCTTAGAGCTGTCAGTTCCCTCACTAGAGGATTCTTCAGATGAATCCTGGACATTAGCATGCTTCTTGGCTCCAGGTTGGGCCTTCTTGGAGGTTCTTCTTCTCATGTTTCTATTTTCAGGGCCATGCTTTTGTATGTCGTGTGGACTTTTGTTTTTCTTAGTATTATGTCTATCCACATTACTGGCCATTGTTCCATGTTGCAACTACCTCTGTATGTCTGATATGATTTGCAACAAGACTACTATAATTTCAGTTTATTTCTCCTGTTCTTTTATCAACCTTTCATTGTCTTCCTTACAACTTTTTAATTCTACCATAAGGATTCTTACAGTTTCATCTATGTCTGGAGGGGTTTCCACCACTCTCCTCTCATTAGATTCTTCTTCTATATTGTGGTAGATTTCTGCCAACTCGTGGCATGTCACCATTCTTTACGTCGTAGTTTAACTTGCTGTCCACTGACTGTTTGAGTGATGATAAAAACATTTTGTGTTAGTCATCTGTCCTTAATTTTATGAACAACACATGCAATTTTTGTAAGGTTAAATGAGCTTCATTATTCCACATATAATCACCATATGCAATTCATATTTAAAACATGTAGAAACAACAAAAGGTCTCACTCTTTTCAGTAGTAAAGCTTAAATACAATTTTACAGATGATTAGGGTAGGGTGCACTTCCCCTTAAAGGTTTTTCTATCAGAATTTATTCCACTCTTTCATGAGCCAAAACAGACCAAGTGTTGTTTCCTCCTCTTATACCACTTTATCACACACCCAACCCCTAAGTACTCTTTTTATGGGATGGGGTATAAATTTTCTATTTTCCTACAACTCCCTAAATTCCTCAAATGAGGACACCATCGACTTGTGCTCACTGACATCTCTCCAATGCCTATAAACTTATCCAAAATCGAGCTCTGGTTTGAAATGTATGGTTTTCCAAATTTTTTTGGGCATGATTCGCTAATGGCCACCCCCTTCACCATGTGGCATTCACATGGATTTAATTCACTCTTACCTTTCAACATGGAACGAATATGACCCATGTCGTCATTATCTAGTAATGATATGGCTGCAAAAGGAGGGGTTACAAGGAATATCTCCCTAGGTCTTCGTGGATATCGACCCTTCGACCCTTTGACAATTCTTGTGTAGGCCCAAAAACTTCCCTAAAGACCCGGAGTCCTGAAGTCTCTTTCCAGTCTAGGATCTATGGTGGAGTTCTATCCACCCTTAGATATAACGGTTGATATTTATCTTAACACATGGTTTAGACTTGACATGGGGGGGGGGGTCCCCACACCTAGCTCGTGACCAATCCAGGTACACCACATCACCATGGCATATACGGTCCCACCCAATCGGAGATGGAAACTACAACAAGGGAACTTCGATTCTTTGGTGCTTTGACGTTCACCCTCCTATATCCTTAAATCTACCGGAGACATGGAGTCCCAAAGTTCCAAAGTTCTGAACTCCCAAAGAGGATCCCATGTGCGTACTTATGAAAAAAATCAAGGCTAATAATTATATTTCATTAATCCTATTAATTGAGTAATATTCGGACTTCGGGCCATAGGCTAGGTTACACTCTACTTCAAACTCCTGAAATCCTGAAGTTCGAAATCCTAAATTTCCATGGACCATCGATCCAAGATCCTTTGGGATATTTCTCGATCATTTGATCGAGAGTAGTGGAAGGATAGAATAAGTGGTATTATTAACCAACAACAAACGATAGTCACTACCTCATGACCACTTCGACTGGTAATACTCAGGAGAGGTTGAAAGACTGGGGATTGCAAGAGTCGCGAAGTTGCAAACTAACTCCAAATGTCTGATCAAGTAGCTATTTCGGGTAGCATTGCCACCATTGGATCCATAAGAGGACAAAGAAAAGAATCACATCATTGATCTATGATCATGATCAACGGTGCAAAGAATACCCGCAGTCAAATTTTGGTAAATGTTTAACGTTAAGTTGGATCTCACGATAATGGATAAGAGATTGCCAGTTGTCAGTCAAACCGTTTGGTCAGTTTTTCGACAGGTTTCCTTCTACAGGATTTGAATGTTGTGAGGTTACAACATCTCGATGTATCGGACCTATGAAGTCCTAAAGCCCAGAAGGCATAGCTCCTTTTGCGCATAGAAAAGGGTTCCAGGGTCCCGATCTTGTGGAACTTTGACATGCCCGAGGGATACAATCTTAAATATTATCTAAGATTTGGTTAATCCCATAGACTTGACCCTATGGTCATTGGGAAGAATGGTTTGAAGGAAGCGCCCTTCGTCTACAGAGCTCAAATTATATAATAGGAAAAGGCCAATTTGAGGGATTGACATGACCAAAGTAGTCTCGTAGAGTCTATCCCGACTCTATATTTGTGGATTTGGTCCTTGGACAATCCATTTGAGGATTTTCCAACCAACATAGAAGCCAAAGTATTATTCCCCCAAATTCATTTAAAACCCATTACTAACAATTCTCCTTTTCTAAATAGAGGCAGGCAAAAAACCATTTAGAAAACATGATACTCAAGCTTTAATTCAAACTTTCCAAGCCACTAGGCTATTAGAGCCACAAATTATACCATTCAAACAAGATAAAATATTATTCCATCATCTAGCTCAAGAAAATACATATTACAACAAAACAATCAAGACAATATAAAACTCAAAGTCACACTTATATGAAATTTGAAATTAGTTGGAAACTGCTGAAAGGGGTGCTATTTTGCACCCAACCATAGGAAAAATTTATCTTGGAGTATTCCTCAACTATCCACCCCCTAGCTAGATCATGATGCCATGAGAGAGATTCTACTTTTTCTCAGCAACAACAAGGGAAAATGGTTAGTCTCCTTTTCCCACAAGAACTTGACAGTCTAATTTTCGACCCACCAAGCAAGGGAGTTTGCCGTGATTTCTCACTCAATCACTACAAATCTGTTTATCAAATTTATTATAAAACCATGTCCAAGCTCTCCTGAACCTAGAACAAATTATTTTATCATTTCTCTTTAGAACCAAAGAGTCTCACACACTCTCCTTCTTCAGGAATGGTCCTTATACCCATTTGTGTGCATCCTCTCTTCTTCTTCTTCTGCCCTCTTCCCGTGATTTTCCTTCCCTTTCTTTCCTTCCCTAGTAATATTATGTGGTTCAGATCAGGAAGTTTCTAGATGGGTACTCTGCCCATCTCCTAATTGACTCTTGAGGAAGACTTCCCAACTACCATCCTGACTTGTAATTAATGTTTTTGGGCCAGAAGACTGTTCTGAGTATGAGAAATTTATATCCAACAGAGTACTGGCCTAGCAGGGGTCATCTCAACCATTACTAGTTCCCCTTACCATCCCCTCTCATCCATCATTATACACATTGGCAACACTCTTTCAACAATCATGCAAAAAATTCATTTTTATTAAATAACATAATATATACATTACCTTCTTTAGCAAGGTTCATTTTTTTTTTCCAACATTCATATGACAGATCTGTCCATAGGCTTGTTCACAACAATAATATTTACGAACTGGGGGAAGCATGGGTGTTACAATCCCCTCCCCCTTAAAGGAAAATCACCCCAATTTTCTATCTGCCATTGTGTTTTTTATGTACAACAATGAACAAAAATGGGTATGCCTTTTTCATGGCATCCTCCAATTCCCATGTAGCTTCATCTGGACCAAAGTGTTTCTACTCCATGTTGACCTGAATAATGGTTATGTTCCTTAGTGGAATTTATTTCTTGCGTAGTATGAATCGTGTTTATGGTAGTAATTCTCCCTCTGGTTCCACCTGGATCACAGACCAGTCAATTATATGATTAGAAAAATGTACATATTTCTTCAATAATGAAACATGGAAAATATTGTGTGCTTTCACTGTGGGAGGAAGTGCTAGTCAATATGATATAGGTCCCACTCTGTCTAGAATTCCAAAGGGTCCACAAAACCAAGGTGTTAGGTTGGAACAAGTTCCCATTCTCAAGGAAATTCCTCTTGGTCTAATTCAGAGATACTCATGATCCCCTACTTTGAACTCCCCAAGAGTCCTATTTTTGTCTACATAGCTCTTCTTCCTGTCGTGAGATATCTTCACATTTTGTTTGATTCAAAATAAATGTTGTTTCATTTCTTTAGTAGGTCTTTTCCAAGTATTATTCTATCCACTGGGTTATTCCAGCTGATTGGAATGTTGCATTGTCTACTATAGAGAGCCTCAAAAGGGATCATCTTCAATGACTTATGATTGCCATTGTTATAGGAAATCTCTACCAGTGGTAGGTAGTCTTCCCACTTCTTGGGATGATGCATCACATGAATCCTTAGCATTTCCTCTAGCACTTGGTTTATCCTTTCTGTTTTTCAATTAGTTTGAGCATGATAGGATATACTAAATAATAATTTAGTTTCAAATCCAACAAAAATATATTTCCAAACATTTGATGTGAATTTTTTATCTCTGTATGATATGATTTCCTTAGGCATGCCATGTATTCCAAATATTTATTTCATGAAGATATTGGCAATATATATTGCCTTGCAAGTTGAATTTACAGGGATAAAGTGAGAAGCCTTGCTCAACTTATCCACAACCTCCATAATAATATCATTCTACTTGGTCGATTTAAGAAATCCTGTGATGAAATCAATGGAGATTGTTTTCCATTTCCACTCTGGAATTGGTAGGGGCTTCAAAAGTCTTGTTGGATGCCTATGCTCCAACTTAACCTGCTAACATTCTAAGCATTTATCCAAGTACTCAACTATGTCCTTCTTCTTTCTCGTCCAATAAAATAATTTCTTAGTGGTTGTAATCATTTTTCGATAACTAGGGTGACCAGTGTATGGTATTTTATGTAGTTCATCCAGTATGAACCTCTTCAAGTCGTCACAATTTGGGATATACAAAATAACTTTGTAAGTTAGTAGACCATCATTCAAAAGTCGATATCCCTCATACTTCAGCCATGTGGGCTCTTTCTCTAGGTATGACTGCACATTTTTTAAAACCTCATCTTCTTCCTATGCACCTTTGAATCTCTCCTTGATGTCTAATTCACAAACTCTTACAACTTCCAAGTGAACCAATTTCATACTTATACTGAGGGAATCAACTACTCTGTTTTCCTTTCCCTTAATATGCTTAATTTCAAAATCAAATTCACTGAGGTGATCCATCCACCTAGCTTTCCTAGCATTGAGTTTGGGCTAGTCAAACAAGTATCTCAACCCACTGTGGTCAGTCATAAGTAAATTTTTTTGGCCTAGGAGGTATTTCCTGCACATTTTCAAAGAATGTATTATGGAAGCCGATTCCAATTCGTGTGTCATATAATTGATTTCATGTTCATTCAATTTTTTGTATTCATAACATATTACATGCTCTTCTTGCATGAGGACTCCTCCAAGTCCCTCTTTGTAGGCATCTGTACACACCAGGAAGTCCTTGTTTGGGTTTGCAATTTTCAACACTGGTGCATTGGTTAAAAGGCATTTTAGTTGGTGAAAACTCTCTTCACATTCTATGGTCCAAACAAATTTAACTCCCATTTTATGTAGGGAGGTGATTGGATAACCAATCTAGGAAAACCCCTTTATGAACCTTCTGTAGTACCTTGATAGGCCCATAAAGGATATGATATCAAAGAAATCTCTTGGTCTAGGCCAATCCATAATGGATTTGATCTTATCAGGGTCAACTACCACTCCTTCCTCAGTGATGATATGGCCTAAGTAGTGGACCTTGTTTTGAAAAAAATCACACTTACTAAACTTTGTATAGAGATGGTGCTCTCTTAGCACTTGAAGCACTGACTTGAGGTCCTCTTCATGCTCTTATCTAATATTTGAATATATCATAATGTCATCTATGAATACCAATACAAGTCTATCCAAGAATTTACTGAGTACATTATTCATCAAGCACATAAAGGTGGCTGGTGCATTGGTAAGTCCAAATGGAACCACTACAAATTCATAGTGCCCATACCTTGTCCTAAAGGATATTTTATGGATTTCTTCATCTTTGATTTGGAATTGATGGTATCCATTGTTGATACTGAGAGGGGGGTGAATCAGTATCAAGTACAATTTACAGAAATTTTCAACTTATACTTAAAACATTCAATTATATCAAATGAGAAATGAACAATAGTATAAGAGTTACACTAATACACCACAATACACCATGCACAATATATGAGAAATAATCAATATTTATTGTTCAAGGGAAGTAATGACTTCCAAAGGTAGCTACAAATTCCAAATGTAAAGGGAAGGATAAACCTCCAATAGGAAGATACAATCCTCCAATATCAAGACAGAGTTGAACTCTCCATCCTTGCCCCTTCCTTCCACCCAAGAATATATGAGAGATAACAAAACTTTACATTCAATCATGACCATCAACCAACCATCACATAGAACCTAATAATGCTTGCCAAGACTTCTTCAATTTCTGCAATTCTTCAATTCTTGGAATACTTTGATCCTATAGATAATATTTATCAATGTATTCTCTGAAACTTCTCCAAGTTTCACTCATTGAATCCTCCCCAAAAGGAAGTTATAGAAAGAATGGTAGACTTTATTCAATTCTGGTTTATTCAAGAGAGAAAACTTGTACAGAATGCCGGGCGCTCAATATTTAACATCAAATTCTGAAACTCACATACAAGAAAATACATTCCGTACTCTTTCCAATGAAATTGGTACCACTTAATTTGGATTCTCTATGAAGAAGTTATTACTGTTTTACCTGGAACACCTGTTTATTGACTAGCTTCAGGATTGGTCAAAAACCCTATCTTCCACATAGTGTATCTCCATAATTATAGTGAATCAAGAGCTGAAACTTTTACCATGGGTGCCTTGATATGTCTTCTCAATACCATAGAAATTTCACCATATGAATCGTTCTAGAAAAAAAATTTATAGTGAAAATAACATACGTTAGAACACATCACCAAAAGACTTCATCCTCCCTTGAAATCCGACCTTCTTTACTTTTGATTTCCTCTGAAATTCGACTTGTATATCAAATGAATGAATAATGATATTTATTTATACCAATTATGTCACTTCCTTTTAATATTAGGGCCGACCTGACACTTTCTTATTTTGTAATTATTTTCTTTAATTATCTTAAGGGCCTACATGTACTTCCTTCTTCAATTCACTTTGTCATCTTCAAAAATTCATTTCTCCTCAACCATGAGGAACCACGTGACGTGCCACATACCAATAGAAACAACATGATGTATACTATCCATACATGGGTGTTTTATCTTCATGTGCATTGTACTTCATTTCCAAATACCTTCATCAATATTGTGGTCCAAAACCAATGACTAGGGTTGACATCAATGACAACAACCAATCTTCCAACAATCTCCCCCTTTGTCATTGATGGAAACACTCATGATCCTCTTATAATCACGATCCCAATTTCTATCCCCCTTTGACATCAATGTCAAAGGATAGGGCTTCTCCCCCTGAGTTTAATGGCAAAAGGTAACCTTCTTCTTTGGGGCTGCTCCCTCTGAACATGTGGCACTCAATAATACTTCATCCTTATTTTTGGTGTTTGGGACTTTTTCTTCCTTGGAATCCTTTTGTGTGGCTTCTGTATTCTATCTCTTATTCATGTCTAGGATGTATATGTTGTTCGGTCTTCTTGTTGCAGTTGCAACTAATCTTCCTGAGTTATTTTCTCTGATTTTACATTTTCAGGAGTCAAACGTAAGAGTGTATCCTTTATCACACATTTTACTAACAATGAGTATATTACGCTTTAGATCTTCAACCAATAGAACTTTTCCTTCTTTTACATTTTCACTTCCAAGATTTACAGTTCCTTTTCCAAGTATTTTGGTAGACGAGTCATCTCCCAATGCAACATCCAATGCAACATTTCCACCCTTTTTCTTCAAGTTGGCAAATTTGCTTTGATCTCCAATCATATGAGATGAGCACCCACTATCTATGAACCATTCATCTTATTCTTTGCATTATTTAGCGACCAATGCTATTTGACAATTTTCATTGTGTGGAATTTCTTTCCTTTTCCATGTTTTAGTTGGTATGAAGACATTTGGCATATGATTATCTTCCTTCATCTCTCTGCAATCTCGTGTTTTGTGACCAAGATTATTTCACTTGTAACATACAATATTTTGATCCATTAATGGCTCAAATGGATTATAATTTCTATTGACAGGTATACGAACATTTCCATATCTACTATTTTCACCATTCATGTATCTTGCATAGTTATTCCTTTCATTGATTCTACAATTGATTGCCTTGTGTCCAAAATTTCCACAAGTATAACAATGTCCAAGAAAGAAATTTTGATACCTGGGCGTAAGTGATCTTGTTTGTGGTGTGGTCCATATGGGTTCACGATCTATTATTCTGTAGTTTCCTTCATAATGATTTCTTTCATACCTAAAGGGAGAGGATCTTCTTGATGTCTCATTCCTTCTGAATTCTAGTCTTCTATCTTGTTGTTCAACTTGTTCTGGAGTGTTGGTTTCATCATTTTCAACTTCCTTCTCTTGTTTTTTTGTCTTCAAACTGTTATTGTATCCTAGTCCCGTCTTGTCATTTGGAGATCTTTGAATGCTAAGGATCTCCTCTAATTTTTCAATGTTTTTTTCGAACTTCTTCAACTTTGCTATTGTCAATAGTAGCTCCCCTTTTGTGTGATCCAATTCTGCTTTCAATTTCTCATAATCTTCTAATTGTTCCTTCAAGCTATTAATGGTATTTTCAAGCTTGTAATTCTCTTCTTCACACTACTTAATTCACCTTTTAGTATTATGTTTGTGTTTCTAAGCTTGCTATTTTTAGTTTCAACATGCTTCAACTTTTCAAGGTTCTCATCTTCTTGTTCACTCTCCGCATTGTCTTTGTATCCCTAAAAGGAATCAAGGTTGGTTTCTTCATCTTAATCTTCTTCACAAATGATTTCTTCTTCTTTATAATTATTGTGATGATCATCTTGGGTTTCTTGGGTTATGAAGAGGACTTCTCCTCCATCATTATCTTCTTCATCACTCTCATTTGAGGAGATGTCATCATCCTTGGAGTAGAAGCTCTTTTTATTGTTGATACTTCTCTTTTTATAGTAGCAGTTTTCAACAATATGTCCTATTCGACCACAGTTAAATCATTTTAGAGGAGACTTACCTTTGTATCTTCCACTTCCCTTCTGGAACCTTCTTACAAAGTTTTCTATTTCTTCATCAAGGTCGTTATTCTTGTATTTTGTTTTCTTTATGGCTTTAAAGGCTGCTTCATTTTTGGCTGGTCACTTTCTATACCTATTCTCATTTCATATGCTATAAGTGACCCATGTAATTCATCCATTGTCATTTTGGTCAAGTCCCTAGTTTCTTCAACGGCGGAGACCTTAGCATCATACTTCATGAGAAGTGATCTCAACACTTTTTGTACAACCAAGGATTCATTGAGATCTTCACCTAATCCTCTGATAGCATTAACAACTTCATCAACTCTAAGAAAATAGGTTTCAATATCTTCCTTTTCATTCATCTTCAAATTTTCAATTTCTGCTCTATGTCATTGAAGCTTGACCTGCTTAACTTTTGGATCACCTTCGTAGATACTCTTGAGTTTGTCCCATACCTCTTTAGCATTGCTGCATTCCATCACTTTGCTAGAAATGGTTGGTGCCAATGCTGCTAGAATAACATGTCTGGATTTTGAATTACAACTCATAAGCTTCTTCTCATTTGGATCGGTTGGAGCATTATTTGGGATTACAAAGCTATTTACAACTGAGTACCAAATGTCTACTCCCAAAGCCGTTAGGTAAGTTTTCACTCTATCACTCCAGTATGCATAATTTCTTCCATCAAATTTTTGAATGTGCTCATGGTCATCCATCTCTACTCAGGATTTTCCTTCCAGTGGTTAAACTGTTATGAAGGCAACCCGCTCTGATACCAATTGTTGATACTGAGAGGGGGTTAAATCAGTATCAAGTACAATTTAAAAACCTTTTCAAATTATACTTAAACCATTCAATTATATCCAATGAGAAATGAACAATAGTATAAGAGTTACACTAATACACCACAATACACCATGCACAATATATGAGAAATAATCAATAGTTATTGTTCAAGGGAAGTAATGACTTCCAAAGGTAGCTACAACTTCCAAATGTAAAGGGAGGGATAAACGTCCAAGAGGAAGATACAATCCTCCAATATTAAGAGAGATTTGAACTCTCCATCCTTGCCCCTTCCTTCCACCCAAGAATATATAAGAGATAATAGAACTTTACATTAAATCATGACCATCAACCAACCATCACATAGAACCTGATATTGCTTCCTCAGACTTTTTCAATTTCTACAATTCTTCAATTATTGGAATACTCTGATCTTGTAGATAATATTTCTCAATGTATTCTCTGAAAATTATCCAAGTTTCACTTTTTGAATCCTCCCCAAAAGGAAGTTATAGAAAGAATGGTAGACTTTATTCAATTCTGGTTTATTTAGGAGAGTGAACTTGTATAGAATGCCCCGCGCTCAATATTTAACGTCAGATTCTAAAACTCGCACACAAGAAACTAAAGTCTGTACTATTTCCAATGAAATTGGTCCCACTTAATTTGGATTCTCTATGAAGAAGTTATGACTATTTTACCTGAAACACTTGTTTATTGAATAGCTTCAGGACTGGTCAAAAACCCTATCTTCCATAGAGTGTATCTCCATAATTATAGCGAATCAAGAGATGAAAATTTTACCACAGGTACCTTGATATGTATTCTAAATACCATAGAAATTTCACCATCTGAATCGTTCTAGAAAAAAAATTATAGTGAAAATGACATACCTTAGAACACATCACCAAAAGACTTCATCCACCCTTGAAATCTGCCCTTCTTTACTTCTGATTTCCTCCGAAATTCAACTTGTATATCAAATGAATGTATAATGATATTTATTTATACCATTTATGTCACTTCCTTTTAACATTAGGGCTGACCTGACACTTTCTTATTTTGTAATTATTTTCTTTAATTATCTTCAGGGCCTACATGTACTTCCTTCTTCAATTCACTTTGTCATCTTCAAAAATTCATTTCTCCTCAACCATGAGGAACCACATGACATTCCACATACCACTAGAAACAACATGATGTATACTATCCATACATGGGTGTTTTATATACATGTGCATTGTCCTTCATCTCCAAATACCTTCATCAATATTGCGGTCCAAAACCAATGACTAGGGTTGACATCAATGACAACAACCAATCTTCCAACATCCATACCTTAATTCAATCTTGGAAAACGTTGTATCACCCCTCAGTTGGTCGAATAGCTCATCAATTATTGGCAAGGGGTACTTATTCTTGATTTCCATCTTATTGAGTTGGTGCTAGTCTATGCATAATCTGAGTGTGCCATCCTTCTTATTCACAAACAAAGCTGGTGTGCCCTAAGGGGAAACACTAGGTCAGATGTAACCTTTGTCCAACATCTCCTTTAGTTGTAGTTTGAGTTAAACCAAATCTGGTGTACTCATTCCATAGGGTGTTGTAGACATTGGTACTGCTCCGGGTACATGTTCTATTGAGAAATCAATATCTCTTCTTGGAGGTAGACCTGCTACCTCTTCTGGAAACACATATTTTTACTCTCTTAATATAGGGTGGTCCTCTAATATTGTTTTACTATCCTCAATAGAGTTCATTACTTGTATTGCATAAAATGACATCTTTTTCTGCAACACTTCTTCACTTGGAGGGATGATATTTTCCTCATGGAGACAAGTTTTTGAATTCCATGTAGGGTCCTCTTATCCTCTTCCTCATATTCAAATTCTAATGTTTTATTGTAACAATCTAACTTGGATTTATGGGAAACCAACCAATCCATGCCAATAAACATGTTGTAATATCCTAAAGGAAGTATGTTTAAAGTTGTTTGGGTGGAAAACACATTCACAATGAATTTTCATGCTGGAAAGACCTCAAATTTCCTCAATTACCTTTATTTTTGTTCCAATGGATAGTTGTACCTGACATGACTTAACATGTTTTTATGGCTGCAATTTACATTTCTCAACAGTTTGAGAGGAAACATAACTCAGATTAGAACCAAGGTCAATTAAACCTTAAACATGATGGTTGGAAATCATACCTTCCATCTCCACTACTAAAGCTCGGTGGTCATCCTACCTATTATCCAGGGCTGCATAAATTTGTGGCATGATTCTAGCCACATCATTGTCTGTGGTAGCTTTATGGATGTTTTAGACACTCCTATTATCTTTCTATATATGTGGAAAATCCATCAACAAATGTTCTTCCCCACATCCCCAACATTTAAATGGTTCTCTCTTTGTATTATTAGTCTTTCCTGGGGCTGATCTAAAGGGTTTATTTCTACTTTGAAATGGAAAATTTTACCGATATATACTTTTAGTAGGAAGTCTCATCTTAGAGCATTTCCCGAGATTCTTAGATATTGAGGGTTTAATCCCCTTCTTGTTGAGTCCCAATTTGCTTTCCTTTTTCCAATCCTTATGAGGTTCTGCCTTGTGCTTGAATTTCTCATAGCAATACCTTTCCTTCCTAATGGTGTCTTCTAAAGTATTAGGTTCCTCAAACTTGATTTTGTCTCGAAAGGATTGAGGCAGTCCACTAATGAATCATTGTATATTTTCCTTTTCATCTTTGATGTAAGGCACATACCTCATCAGTTCAAGGAATTTGTTGACATATTCATCTATGGTGAGATGTCCTAGCTTGAGTTCATAGAACTCCTTAGTCTTTTCATCATAGTACTTCTTATATAGATACTTTTTCTTGAAATATTTCTCAAATTGTCTCTATGACAACTCCTTTTCATGGATTCCTTTCACATTTCTAAGGTCCTCCCACAAAATAGAGGCCTTTCCATTCAAGTTGAAAATGTATGTTTGGGCCTTTAAGTTTTTAGAGTAGTAATGGACTCTGAAATAATTAATTAGGCCAAGTATCCAAGATTATGTTTCTTCCCCTTCATGATGTTCCCATAAAAAGTGGGGGGATTGGATTTCTTAAAATCTTTAGGGTCACTTCCCTTAACACATTTTCTCCTCTTTCTTCTCCTTTGAAGGAGTGAACTAGTGCTAGAAAATTCCTTGGATTTGTCAGTTCCCTCACTAGAGGATTCTTCAGATGAATCCTCAATGTTAAGATGCTTCTTATCTCCAGGTCGATCCTTCTTGGAGGTGCTTATTCTTGTGTTTCTATTTTCAGGGCCATGCTTTTGTATCTCAGGTGGACTTTGTTTTTTATTAGTATTATGTTTGTCCAAATTACTAGCGATTGGTCCATGTTACAACTGCCTTTGTATGTATGATAGAATTTTCAACAGGACTGCATTAATTTCAGTTTGTTTCTCATGCTCTTTTATCATCCTTTCATTGTCTTCCTTACCACTTTGTAATTCTTCCATAAGGCTTCTTACAATTTTAGATAATTCTAGAGGGTTTTCCACCACTCTCCTCTCATCAGATTCTTCTTCTCTATTATGGGAGATTTATCCCAACTCATGATGTGGCACCATTCTTTATGTTGTATTTTTTCTTGTTGTCCATTGAAAATTCGACTGTTGATAACAACATTTAATGTTAGTCAGTTGTCCTCAATTTTATGAACAACACATGTAATTTTTGTAAGGTAAAATTAGCTTCATTATTACACATATAACCACAATATGAAGTTTAGATTTAAAACATGTAGAAACAACATAAGGTCTCACTCTTTTCAATAGTAAAGCTTAAATACACTTTTACAAATGGGTAGGGTAGGGTGCCTTACCCAGTAAATATTTTTCTATGAGACTTTATTCCGCTCTTTCATGAGCCCAAGCATACCAAGTGTTGTTCCCTGCTGTGATACCACTCTTTCACACACTCGACCCCCTAAGTACTCTTTTTAATGGATGGGGTATACATTTTCACTTTCCTACAACTCCCTGAATTCCTAGAATGAGGATGCGATCGACTTGTGCTCATCGAGAGCTCTCCAACGACTATAACCTTGTCCAAAATGGAGCTCTCCTTTGAAAGGTATGGTTTTTCAAAGTTTTTGGGGCGTCATTGGCCAATGGTCACAACCTTCACCACGTGGCATTCACGTGGCTTTACTTCCCTCGTACCTTTTGACATGGCATTGTTTTGACCCAAGTCATCATTCTTTGGCAATGATATGGTCGTGAAAGGAGGGGTTATAGGGAATATTACTCCAAGCCTTTGTAGATATCGGGCTTTCAACCCTTCAATGATTCTTGTGCAGGTCCAAAAACTTCCTGAGAGACCCAAAGTCACGAAGTAACGAAGTCTCTTTCCACTCCAGGATCTATGGCGGAGTTCTATCCACCCTTAGATATGATGATTGATATTTATTTGTACTTAACACATAGTTTAGACTTGACAACGGGGGAGTCCCACACCTAACTCACGACCAATCCCATGATGCCACATGGAACTATATTAGCATGCCACATCACCATAGCATACGCGGGTCCATCCAATCAGAGCTGGAAATTACAACATGAGAACTTTGACACTTCGATGTTTAACACACCCTCCTATATCCTCGAATCTTTCGGAGCCCCGGAGTCTCGAATTTTTGAAGTTTCAGACTCCTGAAGAGGGTCCCATGCACATTCTCACAAAAATAACTTAAGGTTAATCAAATGATTTCTTTAATCCTATTAATTAAGTAATCTACAGCCTTCGGGCCATAGACAAGGTTACACTCTACTTCAAACTCTCGAAATCTTGAAGGCTGAAATATTGAAGTTCCACAGACCATCGATCTAAGATCGTTCAGGATATTTATTGACCGTTCGATCGAGAGTAGTGGAAGGATATAATAAGTGGGATTATTAACTAGAAGAAAACAATAGTCACTACCTCGTTGCCAATTAGACAATAATACTATGGAGAGGTTGAAATATTGGGGATTGTAAGAGTCGCGAAGTTGTGAAATTGCAAATTTCTGCCAACTGTCTGATCAAGTAGCTATTTCATGTAGCATCCCCACCGTTGGATCCATAAGAGGAAAAAGATGAGAATCACATCTTTGATATGTGGTCATGATCAATGGTGAAGAGAATAGCCGTGGTCAAATGTTGGTACGTGTTTAACATTAATGCATATCCCACGATAATGGATAAGAGATTGCTAGTTTCTGGTCAAACCGTCCGATCATCACCATTTTGACAGGTTTCCTTGAAATGATGTTTCCTTCAAAAAGATTTGAATGTTGTGAGGTTACAACATCCCAAAGTCATGAAACTCCAAAGTCTCGAAGCTCAGAAGGATTAGATCCTTTTGAGCATAGCGAAGGGTTCCAGGGTCCTGAGCTTGTGGAACTTTGACAATCCCCCGAGGGATACACCCTTAAATATTATCCAATATTTAGTTAAGCCCATAGAATTGAGCATATGGTCACTTGGAATAATGGTTTAAAGGAATTTCCCTTCATTTACAGAGCTCATATTCTATAACAGGAAAAGTTAATTTCGAGGGATCGACAGGATTAGAGCAATCCCAACGTAGAGTTTGTCCTGACTCTATATTTGCGTATTTGGTTCTTGGACAATCTCTTTGAGTATTTTCCAACCAGAATAGAATCCAAAGTATTATGCCCCAAAATTCATTTAAAACCCATTACTAACATTTCTCCTTTTCTAAACATACGTAGGCGGAATACCATTTACAAAACATGATGCTCAATATTTACTTCAAATTTCACAGGCCGCTAGGCCATCAGAGCCACACATTCTACCATTCAAACAAGATAAAATATTATTCCATAATCTAGCTCAAGAAAATACATATTACAACTAAAAAATCAAGACAATATAAAACTCAGAGTCACACTTATCTGATATTTGAAATTAGTTGGAAACTGCTGAAAGAGGTGCCCTTTTCCACCCAACCATAGGCACAATTTATCTTGGAGTATTCCTCAACTATCCACCCCCTAGCTATATCATGATGCCATGAGAGATATTTTTCTTTTTTTCAGCAACAAGAAGGGACAAGGGTTACTCTCCTTTTCCCACAGGAACCTGATAGTCCAATTTTTGATCCACCAAGCAAGGGAGCCTGCGATGATCACTCACTCAATCACTATAGCTCCATATATCATCTTGATTAGAAAACATCATCCAAGCCCTCCGGAACCTAGATTTTTTTTTTTCATAGTTCTCTTTAGAACCAGAGAGTCTCACACACTCTCCTTTTTCAGGAATGGTCCTCAGACCCATTCGTGTGCATCCTTTCTTCTTCTGCTTCTCCTACTTCTTCCCTATGCCCACAATTTTCCTTCCTTTTCTTGCCTTCCCCAACAATATTTTGTGGGTCAGATCATGAAGTTTCTAGATGGGTACTCTTCACATCTCCTAATTGACCCTTGAGGAAGACTTCCCAACTACTTTCCTGACTGATAATTAAATTTTCTAGGCCATAACACTGTTTTGGGTTTGAGTAATTTATATCCAACAGAGTACCAATCTAGTAGGGGCCATCTAAACCATTACTGGTTCCCCTTAACATCCCCTCTCATGCATCACGATCTACATTGGAAACCCTCTTTCAGAATTCATGCCACAATTTCCTTTTTATTAAATAACACAATATATACATTACCTTGTTTAGCAAGGTTCATTGCATTTCCAACATTCATATGATAGATATGTCCATTGTCTTGTTCACAATAATAATATTTACAAACTGGGGGAAACATGGGTGTTCCAACAATGTTATTGGTGCATTCAAATTCCAATGAACAAGATATGAGTGTTTTGCGTTGATGTGGATCGATGAGGATACATCTTGCTTCAAATCCATGTTGGTATTTGGAGCTGTTAAAAAAACATTGTCCATATTTCAATATATATAAGTGGATTAATAATGCATTAACTTAATTCTTTTAATACTATACATGCATTATCATGAGTATGATCGCATGGAAGAATCTCAGACTGAGTGACTGTTTTTGTTTCATATGGTTGTGTTTTATAGAAGCCATGATCAGTCTCTAAAAAATAATTTCCCAAAACAATGTGAGCAAAGATGATGGGTTTGTTTTTACCTTATAACTCAGTTATTGTGTGATTCATATGTGCTTTAGAGTTTACACAGATCTGGTTCTGTTTACCTTTATAAGGAAGCCATAGATGGGACCAGTCAGTTGATAAATATCCTTGAATTTTAGCTCACTAGTCTCTGCTTAACAACAAACCATAACTTTCAGGTATGTTAACCACAACAATATCAATAAATTGATGTACTCTAGGGTTATATGAAAGTCTAATTAGGAAATATTTAAGATATCCTTTCACTTTAACATCTGTCCTATCCAATTTTATGATTCTGGTTTTGGTTAATTGCAAGACAACGTTTATCTTTTGACTTATTTCATAGGACATGATGTTTGATGAGGCACCAGAGTCAGCTAAGAATTGTGTACAGGGAAATTGAAAATTTCATATGTAACTAGGAAAGAGGACACCTTTAATTTCGAGTGTGCACCTATGCTTTTTGCATTTATGGTAGATTCAATTTCTACTTGGTGGAATTTTTTTTCTTCAACAATTTTAGGAATGCTATCAATAAAAACAATGATTTTTTTTTTCCAGAGAATTATCAGGTTTAAAAGCATCAAGCAACAAATCATGTTGTTGTGGTAATGAACAAATGTCAAACATAGCGATATTGCCTTTCATATTCTTCATATATTCTATAAAGTTATAATATAAAGCTTTCTTTTCTGGTATGCTCATTGTTGAGTTTTATTGTGCACCATTGGTCTTGCTATTGGGTGCCGCTGTGTTGGATTTGGAACGGTTTACAACTGAGTTGGATGTGCATGGTTTGTTGATGTTAGTTGGAACAACCATATCATATTTATTTTTTTCCTTTGTTTGGGTTGGGATACTTAGTTTCAGGGTAGGATTAGGAGGGGTAATCTTCCTGAGGGGAATGCTAGCATCTTGGGAAGAGGAGGTGTTGGGAATTGGACCTTTTCTATACAAATTGTAATCTCTAGGGGAATCCTTAACTACTTATGTATTTTCCACAAATATTTCTTCTATTTGTTGATCGTTTGAGTCTATACAATAGTCCCAAAGGAACATAATAAATTTTTGGGGAGGCTCCTTAGTGGTATCATCATTCACTGTTTCACTTGGTTGTTCATCATTTAGACTTTGCTGATATGACAACTGGTTTATAACCAAGGTCATTGAAGTCACCCATTGAGGGAATGTCTTCTCAGAGTGGTTTTGTTGGTGATATGAGAAAAAATTATCTTTTCCGATTTTTTTCTAGATTTAATGTAACTTGAGGAGCTTCAGGTGGTCTAGGTGGGTTCATTTCTCTTAAAAAGTGGATGGAAATTTCTAGGCCTCAAATATCCTTCACTAACATTCTTCTTGATATCTACAACTTCATTCGACAATTTCTTAACCAACTTTACCACACTGTCAATATCTTTGGGTTCCTTTTCAGACGACTTTGTTATTAGTAAAGGTTTCTTTCCAGCCAACTTGATTTCCTCATAGTGCAAGTGATTGTTATATGAGGATAACTCCCTTTCTATAGTTTCAGCTTCATTGAAATTCAGAGACAAACTGTCTCTACTAGCTTGGTTGAAAAACATTCCTATGGAAGGAATATGAGCCACAATGTAGTATTCAATGGTTGAGGATTGTGAAGGATTTGTGTCAACAGTAAACTTAGTTAGGACCATGATAAATTGCTGATTGAAATCATTAAATTTTTCCCTTTTATTCATTTTAATGGCTCGTAACTCGTTATACGAGGATGCGTTCTTTTTCTATTCACCAAATTTTCTAATAAATACATTCTTGAAGTTTTCCCAACATGTTATGGAATTAGGTGGAAACTTAAATATTGCGTAGATGATATTCTAGATGAGGTGTAAGGAAAAATCCTACTGATCACATATTCACATTGTAAATTTAAAAGGCGAGTTGCTAAAAAGATTTTTTTTTGTGATCCTCCAGTGAGATAAGTCTTCCCGGAACAAGCTTGGGAAGAACCTTGTCATATTTTCTAAAAATTTCATGCAAGGGTTCAACTAACTTTAAAGCACCTTTAGACATCCAAGGTGGTATCATTACCCATCACTCTTGATGTTCACCGATGATATGTCAAAAAATTATTTCAGTGTTTTCATTGTCAAGGTTACGTTTGAATTCAAGAGGAGTATGGGGGAATTAGCTCAAGGGTACTGGTACTTCTTGTAATGCAGTTTCGACGAGATATTATACAGAATCAACAAGAATATTGGGGTGACTATCTGGACATATTACATTGTATCTTTTCTCCTTGGGAGATTTAAGGTTGTTGGTAGCTAACTGAGTATCTTTGTGTAAGCATGGGTGATGCAATGAGTTTCAATGAACTCTTCTTGTGGTAACAAAACCAAGTTTTTGTACGAGTTTCAGGACTATTAGTGACACTTTTGAAATTAGGGTTTGTATATTCAAAGATAGTCTCATGTTTAGGATTTCTATGTGGGAAAATAGTCGTAACATGATTACTTTCAGAGAAATGACCATGATTATGCAAAGAGTTTGTGTAAGCCATACAAGTTGGCCCTCCTTCTAGTGACAATTATTTTGACACGACATAATTCACCCTGCAATAGTAAGGGGTTCTCCCTAATGCATGGTCCTAATTAGAATATGCATAGTTTAGTTTATGAGACCCATCTGAGATTTGGCCCGACTACCATTGTTGGTTATGAGGGGGAATATGGATGGTTATGAAATGTAAATATGTAGATGAAGACTATGTGTAAAAGGAAATATAATCTACTTTTTATCTCCAATATCCTATCAAAGATTGAACTACAGTATCCAAATTGAGTTGTAATGAAAGTAAAATATGCCAAAAACCTGACCTAGATAGCTAAAATAAAGGTGCAAAGTTAGAAACACATGCATACATACATATAACCAAAAAATTCCAAATTATATTTCTGCATACATAACAACTCATGAGATTAGGACTTATAAATATAAAAAAGAATATAAATACTACAAAACAACATTGAATGCATCAAATTATTCTGTAAGCAAACATTTTCCTTATAGTCCATGTGATCAACATACATTCCACTTGAAACAATTCACAACAAAACAACCACTCACACAAGTTCTTCTCTCTTTCGAAAACTGCCTGTGAGGGATTCTCAATATTCATTAATAGAGTATATGTCATTGAATTAGTTCTTGAGTTTATAAAATCATTAATATCCTTTTTAAAGTGGGTCTCTACTTATATTTATACTCTTTCTTCCTAACTCCTTAGTGACTCTTTGTATTCCCTTAAAGAAAATGTTACGCGATTGTTCATATTCCCTCTGCTTGATGACATGTGTACATAGTAAAGACAAAATTGGAAATAGTTCAAAAAACACAAAATAAAGTGTAGGTAATAGCAATTTTGAATTTTCTATTTTGTCCTTACAAATTCTTGTCCCAAAAGTATGCTTCCCAAATTTCCAGCTGATCATACAAGGATATGAGTCTGCGATATGCATGCTCTTCAATGGTAGGGGTATGAATAGCTACATTGTCATCGAGGGTATGCATTCCTTTTGATAATGTAACCATGAATGATTGAACCATAGTATGGACCTTTGTTGGCTGAATAATGTGTTGTTATATTAGGTCCATTGTTACTATGGTGGCTACCTCATTGACCTTCCTTCTACGACTTGTGTTGTCTTGTACCTTGTCAACAAGTTCCTCCATTCCAAGGTTCTTTCCAATATCTACTAGCCGGGGAAGTCGACATATTTTGATCAATTCTTGTGCTACCTTGTGTATGCATGAACAAATTGCCATCGAGCTAGTTGTTTTTCAGTTTGCCTTTTGTCTTGGTTGATGACAATGATCTATAGAATATATTTCAGTTTTCCTTTCCTTGGTGGAGGGACGATAGAGCTCGACCAATGCATCCGAGTTTTTTGCAATCCATGTATCAATATTGTTCATTCCCTCTCAAATAGTGTTGAAATGTGTGAGCTTGGTTTTCATCATTCTATGTTGGTCTATCATGATAGTAGTTATGTCCTGGAACATGTGCAGGTCAACATACATGTTTATTAAGGATTCCTCGAGTCTAGTTTTGACCTTTTCCATGATGGATTTAAAGCTATGTAGGCTACCTTCATCAAATTTTACTTGTTGAAGCTTTTATTCAAGCTCTCCAATCCTTTCTTCCTTCTCTAGATTCTGTTGGAACAAGTTTCAGACATTGTCTTCTGTCGAAGTCATGAAGGTAGAGCCAACACAAGTTATGGAAACAATATATTTTATGATGTATTTGGTCACAGAGGTTTGTGTAACAATCGAGATTGGGTTTCCTCCTGTCACAATCACCTTTTTCACTTGTTCTTGCATGATTTTTCCTAAATATTTGTCGTAGGTGAATTTCTTCAAGTTGGGGACTTTTATTCTTTTAATGGATCTTGGAATCCCATATCTATCCCACCAAGTTGGGATTGGCTATTGGTTCATGTTGTGAATATATCTGGTAGGTCAGTGTCCATTGGGACTGTCTGACTGTTTCTGGATTCCTCATCCATTTCCCTTTGTTCTTCTTCTACTGCTTTGTATGTAGCTTCCTTGGTTTCTCTTTGTGCCTCTTCTGCTACCACTTCTGCAACTTTTTTTTCTTTTGCTTTAGTTGCGACTGATGCTGCTGCATCAATTTTATCTTTTTCTTTGTCAACTTCAATATTCCTTTTCTTTTTTGAGGCATAATTCTTCTTCTTGTGAACTTTCTCCTTGTCTCTTCTTTTTCTATCTTCCAATGTTTCCTCTTCCTTTGCAGATCCAAGCTGTGTATATGCAGTGGTGATAGATGTTCTTTCTACTTTCTCTTTTTCTTTCTTTCTAGCCTCTTCTCATGCATTTTCTTCATACACAATCCTCTCTAGGGGTCCGCCTCTCCTTTTGAACATGAAATCATCGTAAGTTTCACCGTTGCAATGTACTTCTTCCTCTTCCCATATTTATGATCTATACTCCCAAGGTAGGCCTATCTTGTTAAAATGTTCTTTTATGACCTTTTTGGGGTCGTGTCTCCTAAACCTTACCTCTCCAAAATGATAGGGAAGTAAATATCTACTTCCTCTTGGGATTTTTTAGTGTTTGAAAAATATTAAGTGCTAATGTATAGTGGGAGTGGAGGCCATATACATTTCTTATCTCTATAGATTATTTCACTGACTCCATGGATTACCGTATGGTATTCCACCTCTTGAATAACTAATCTATCTAGTATGAATCGAGGTAGAAAATGAGAAGCTTTCATGGCTCCATACACTCTATTGTAGGTTCCATGTTCCATCAAATACACGTTTCTAATTCTTTGGATGACGATGATGACTTTATTAGTCATGCATGGAGCGGGTGTGCAAAAGATGAATTCGTAAAGTGGAGCTAGGAAGTGCTCACAAATATTTTGATATTCAGTCTTGTACTTGTGATCCTAGAGCACTTGGAAGTACATATGAATGGTTGGGATAGTTGGTTGCCATTCCCAAACCATATTTGGGTACTGGTGAGGTATGCACATTATGTTCAAAAGGTATGAAGACATATGGAAATTGGAGAAGGTCTTGGGATGATCTTTTACAACTGCAGTGATGGCCTCTGTCAGGTTTGTTGATAAGATGTCATCCAAGTTGAATGACATTCCTTTGTTCATGTAGTAGTATATTAATGGCATGTATGATAGGAAAAAATCGGAGGCATCTGCTTGGTATGATGCTATAGGTTGTCCTGCAACATTGAGAACAAACATGTTTTCCAAATCTACGTGTTTAAATATCCAAGTGATGGTGTATGTGCAAGGAAAAACATCAACATGGGATACTACTCTAAATATCCTAGACCTTCTAATTTTATTAAAAACCTTAATTTCATCTTGTTCCTCAACATCAGTGGAAAAAATTTTCTTTTTAAACATTTGGTACATGTCCCCCCATTTGAGAAACTCTTCTCCCTTATCCAAGAATCTGGAGGTATCATTGTACATGGCCCCAGGAGTTTCAAGTTCATCTTCAATTTGTTGGCCACTTCTGGAGGCCTTGGTGGCAGGTGATTTATTGGTCATTTTATTCCTCGGAGACATGTATTAACCTACAAGGTAAATATGATATTAGTGTTAAGAAAAACATAAATGATACATAAAACTAATTTTTTTAAGTATCTTCAAATACCTCAGGATTCACTTGAGTTGATGTTGGGTGGAATATTTTCATCTGAGAATGAAAGTATAATAGCAGGAATGGTGAGAAATTTGGTGAGATTTAGAGAAGAAACTGGTTTAAAATGCTCAAAAGGTTAAAATTGGAGTAGTTCTTATGAACTATTCCGATGACTATTATAGGAGTTAGTGTTAAATTCTCCGATAGTTTAATGAACACATAGGAAGAGTTGGTGTGAAAAGTCTTGATTAGGTTTACGTGTGCATTGGGAAAGTTGATGGGAAGATAGTTGATGGGATCAACAATGTTCATAACAACTTCTCCGAAGTGATCAAACAGTGTGGTGTTAGGCTTTCCAATGAAGAGGAGGGGTCATGAAGAATCGATGAAGTTAGCCTTGGAGGATTTCATACATTGGAGGATTTCATACAAAATACTCTCAATGATCTACGTGTAAACCATAATTATGTCGATGAGTATCAAAGAAGTTAAGTGGAAGACTGTCGATGGAAGTGGGGGAAGTTCGTATGACAGTCTCCAAAGGCAATGGAAGTTGTATCAAGTTCACACTAAGTGTTGATGTGAGGGTGCAATGTTTTAAATTACAAGGATGAAACTTTTGGTTGCAAGTGGTTGGGTCATTCTTGATCGAGGGGTTTCAAGTAGGTTTTATAGAGATTTTTATTTGGAGATGGTCCCTTGATATGTACCCGTGTTAGATAACCTAGATTAAGGCCAAGATTTTGCGAGTACTATTGGAGGCCTCCGACATCCTTGGACTATGGTGAAGTATGAGTGCTAGGAAATTTAGGAACCGGGGCATAAGTGTAGTTTGAAAGAGGGGAGAGTCACAGTACAACTTGGAAGTGTTAATTCTTTTTTAAATCATCATGAAAAAATTGACCCTAAAACCATTTCCCAGTAAAATAATGGATATAATACCAAGTTAGGGATTATCTGTTGGGTAGATGACATGTGGGGGATGCTAGTTGGTTTGGGGAAAGGAGCTTCAAGATTGACTTATTTTTTCTTGGGGTCTACCTTCCTTTCCTCGATGATCGATGAAGTAATGAGAATCGAGGGTCTAATTCCTATATATAAGTTTGGGTGATTTTAACAATAAATGTGCACGGGTGGAAAGTATTAACTCAACATAGTTGGTGACAATTCCTCTGATGTGCATCGAAGGAATCTGTGGGAAAGTATCTAACACATTAGAAGACTTGGTAGAACTAGTTCTGAATCTCATTGGAGGAGACAATGAAATCTCCCCTGATAAATTATAGGAGTTAATACAAACTCCTTCGATGTATTAGAGGAGTTGGCGACAAATCTCGCGATAAAAAGAATTGTCGAAGGAAAGAGTCAAGAAAATTTTCGATCTTTATCGACGATGTTGGAGGGAACTCCTCCAATGCACATCGTAGGATTTCCTGGTAATCAGAGGAGTTTTCATTAACTCACCCAAAAACCCAAAATTGAGCTTGAAAAAATTTCTAAGTGTCCAAAATTGAGAGGAACAAATTTGACTAAAATATGAAGCTTGAGGAGCATGCTTGGAAGGGGAGAAGGGACCATAAAAAATATCTAGGTCGAAGAGTTTTCAAAGCAAAAAACAAAGGGGCTCAATTTTCTTGGAGGGTTTTTGCAAATAGATTAAAAGAAAATGGAGGGTTGTAGTGACTAGCACAACACATTCCATGGTGTATATTAGTGAGTATCTACCCAATGTAGATATTGATGCAACTTGCACATGGGATGACAAGCACACCAAAAAAATTGAGGGGAGGTCTTTCTAGGGAAAGGGATTGAGAATTTTTTTAAAGTGGGTGCTTAAATATTTGTATGTGTCTTCATACTTAAATGAATTATAGTAATGATTGGTACTCAAAGTTAATTATAATGTCTTTCAAGTGGTGAAAAATAAGATGATACATCTTTAAATTGAAAACAATCTTAAATACATTAGGGCATGTATATAAAAGTATGAATAAGTTAATGGTAGCCTATTGGGCCCAAGATATGATCATTTTCATGATGGTTATTATACACTTTTTCCATATGTATATATGTGTTTTTCATCGTTTGAAGGATCTTTTTGAAGAATTTCATGATAAAACGGTATGATCGACACTCGGTACGTATAATCAATGTTTAATGATTGTATTGGATATAATTCATCATTTTTTTATGATTTCCAAGAGCTAATTCACGTTTTTTGATGTTACAGGGAGAAAATGCACTACGTTTCTGCTTCCAACACTCGTTCCAGTACTTCATCTGACACTATTACAAGCAGTAAACTTAAACATTAATTTTTGGGAGGATGAAGTGGAATCTGAAAAATCCGGCACATGGGTTTTGTGCGCAATATGCCCAATTAGTTCCTAGGCAAGCCGTTTCCTGAAATTATAAACGGATTAAGAGCAGTTTGTGGTTCTCAATTCAGCATCCGACACTCATTCCGACACTCGATCCGACACTCCATCCAACACCTCTTCTTGCATAAAAACGTAGGGTGACTTGGAGGTTATGGCATTGACGACCAGTGATGGGAAAATCAGAAATGTGGGTTTTTCTCGTGCTTATCCCCTCCAGCTACTAAACTCTTGACAACTCGATTTTGGGTTGTTATGGTGGGTGATTATTGGGTAGCTCTGTTTCGACAGTTAGGGCACCATTAATGAAATTTTCCAATTTTAGAAATGGTTTGAACCTCCTGTGGTCGACCACTTAGCCTGTAAACATTATAAATACCATCGAGGTGGTCAGACATAAGCTAAGCATCATATACAACAATGTGATAGGGACAAACACATTTTTACTCTGTTTTGAGTTTTTACATTGCCAGATTATGCCAGAAACATGTTTTTGAGTTTTCATGGTGAATTCTAGTTGCTGAGTTCGTGGTTGGCTTTTAGGAAGTAGCCACGACTTGCTGGGGGGCCCACCAATAGTCTGGTTACTGTCTTTGTGTTGTTTATGCATTTCATAGTTTTGTTCTCTTTATTTTCCTGTACATGCATTTCTATTTTGTTAATTAGTTTGCTGTTATAATCTAATTTGCTTTGACTCTCTTTTGAAGGTTAGTATGATAAAGTGTGTTAGCATGCATTAATCTCATAGTTAGGAATGGATCTGCAGACCCCTAGACTAACCCCATGTGTAATTAGATATTAGATTATGCTTTCTTTTATGATTTTATAATCAAGTTTAAAACATAATTTTAATTAGAATAGAACAAAGTTTCAATTTGGGTTTTCTTTGATAGGGATTTGATGGATGGATAGAGTTGATTTCAGTTTTTAATCATAGCTCGCTTATTTCAGTTTTACATAAATCTTGCTTACTTAGTTGTTGATTAATGAAGCTGTTAGCTTACTTTTTTTAATGTCATGTCTTAAATTTTTGTTTTTAAGCATTTCTTTATTGTAGTTTGAATTGTTAGAATAGATGTAGCATAGTTTCCTTTATGTAATTTCCTTTCCTAGAATTAGATTGCAATTATATTTCTTAGTTAATGGTTGAATCTAGTTTTGCTTATAATGATGATCTCGTTATGTTGTTGATGGTTCCTATATGAATATGCAGGGTATCTAACATTGTTTTTGTCATGGCTAAACTCTCATTGGATTGTTTAATCCATACGTTTCATTTTTCCATTGAAATTAGTGTTGAGCTTATACTACTTGAATTGTCCTTTGTTGTCAAGTGCCATCGAGATATCATCCGACACTGAAGACATTCACACAACCACTAACATTATATTTGAATTTTCATAGGTTAAAGATAGATTCTTGTTTTCATAGCTTATAAAATAGTTTTATTGTTGCTGTAGGATAGATAGACTTTGCTTTGATACATTAGATAGTAGTTTGCTTATCATAAACTAAGAATTTAGTTGTTAATCTTTCTTGCTTTCAATAGAATAGATTTCCTTTCATGCATTGCATTGAGCATTTAGATTTCCTTTCACGCATTAGAAATAGTTTGCATTATGCATTTAGTTCACTTGCCTCTTAGGCTAGATAGTTGTTCAATGAGAAGTTTTACTTGCAGTATTTAGTTGTTTTTGCTTACTTGTCTTTTGCTTGAGTAGGTTAGTTAGGTGCCTTTGCTTACTTGTCTTTTTCTTTAGTAGGTTAGTTAGGTGTCTTTACTTGTTTGTCTATTTGCTTTAATAGGTTAGATAGGTGTCTTTGCTTACTTATTTACTTGCTTTCATAGGATAGTTGCTCATTGAATGTAGGTTGGAAAGTTAAAATAGTTTGCTTTGGTTATTTGCTTATTGTTATGCTTAAAAAGTTGCTTATTTCTTACTGTTGAATCAATTTGCTTTACATAGGGTTTTACTTGCTTTCTTAGGAACTATCCATCGATCTGTTAGGATATTTTTTATATTTTGATCCTTTGTCACCATTAGGAGATGAAGCTATCTGAGCGGGTTTGGGACCCTTAGGTTGTTTGTTGTTGTAGCGAGGATTTTGCTTCTTGGGATACTTGGGTTTATCTTTCTGCTGGGCAACTAAGGCTTTGTTTGAGGTATCTGCAGTTTTGATCACTCC
>JASDQU010737021.1:84675-96677 GCA_032191745.1 Picea mariana | reverse complement strand
GAAGAAGTAGTAGTAGAAGGTGTATTGAAGGAAAAACCAGAAGCAGAAAGTGCATGTCCATGAGAAGAAGAAGAGGAGGAATCAATACTGATGTTGTGCTTCTTCATCGCTGCTTCTAAGGCTGCCATCTTCTTGAAACATCTGGACTCATCATGACCATCTTTATTACAAAAGTCTACTTGAACATGCAACAAAGAATCATCTTAACTTTAAACAAGACTTAACAACTACTTAAGGAATTGACAGTCTAAGATTTCCCCAACACGCTTAGGAAGTTCGACATCGGTAAATATTAAAGGTGACAAAAATCGCTTGAGAAGTTCAAAATAGCTGAGCGTCAATCTTCATAGGCGTCGACGGATGAAAATATCTCTTTTCTACGAATGATATTCGGAAAGAATATCGTCAAAGACCGATCCAGTCGGCTTCAACAGGAAAATGAAAAGAGTGAGTGCTGCACAAGGAGAGGAGTGGTATCACCTACCGCCGATTCCTGATATGATTTCGGCGTCGGAAATTTACAAAATGATAATACACAAAAAAAATCTACACATTATTTTTTCATTTTAATATCGATCCCCGATGCCTTCCAAGAATCGGCAGTCGCAGTATCTAACTCTCCTTACTCACCAACCGAGTGTTGAATTTTATGTTTAAATATTTTAACGACCTCGAGTTAATAATGCCACGTCAACATCCATTGACATCAGAAGTTTTGAAGGGAACATATCGACAAACTTACAAAGCAACTCAGAATAATAACAATTATAAGTTCCATATTTTGCGCGAAAAACTTAGATAAGAAAACGCACTAAATTTATATACAAAAGGGAACATGATACATTCAAGACACTCTGATATTTTTCATATAATTAGAGCTCCTGCCAAGCTCGAGTTACATGCAATTAGACACAACCAACGTCCTGACTAACTGGCCCGGTCACAGTGAGAACACAAAGCCCTTACAACACAAATGGAGGAAACTGTCAAGCGTCACTTCGGAGAATGCAAAGCAAGAGCCCGCCCATTGTATAGCTCCTGCACATGGACCTTCTCTTGGACTACTCCATGTGCCCTGCAATGTTTTCTTTTCCTCTTTCACTGTCATCCTTTGCGCCTCATGCAGTTGCACAATTGTATCTTGTGCTTCTCAAAGCTTCCTATGGAGCCAAACTGTGCTTCCTTCGCGACCCTGCGACGCTAATATCTCCCAGTTCTTCGTCGCTAACTGGCTCTACAACTCTCTATTTTCTTGGTAGAGTTAGCCCATGGCAAGTTGGGCCTTCTCTAACTGCTGGATGGGACTCTTAATGGGAGAAACCAGTGCCTTTCCCCTTCCCTTTCATCTCCCTCTTCATCTACTGATAGTCTCGACAGGTTCCGACCAATTGGTGAACATCATAGACCCCTTAGCAGCTGGATGTACACTCAGCTGAGCTGGGAGGCGTTCTTATTCCTTTTTTCCCTTATCTTTCCTAGGCCTTCCCCTTCTCCATGGTGTATTCTCTTGAGAGGGTGCGACCCCCAACATATGTCTTTCAAACAAACTTCTCTCCACCCCTACCTCCACTGGAGACATTGACACCATTTCCAAGCCAAGGATGGTACCTCCCGTTGGAGCTTTAGGGACACTGGAAGCTAATAAGAAAGAGTCCCAAGCATGTTGGGGCTCATACCTGGCACTACGACTACCTCGCAAACCCCATCCCTTATTTAAAGGGGATCCTATAGTGTAACAAAGTAGTGGCTAAGACGTCTACACCAGAATAAACTCACAAAACCAATCTTACATAGGTATAAACTTGGCATATGCGTAGAATTCCCCACATAACTCCTAGAATTTATAGCGAAACGAAGAAGCGAAACAGAGCGTGTCACAGAACACTCATGCCTTGCTACATGATGTCTTGAATATTTAACGTGTCTCAGCTGCTTGAAAGATGTAATCCAGAACACATAAAACGCCACCAATCGGAGTTGCAGAGAATATACGGTATGATCACTCCAATCTCTTTAAACTCCCCGGATTCCATTATTAACGATTGATAGTTGACACACTTGGTGATACAACCTATGGAGGAATTTAACGACTTCCTTATTACGATATCTGACCTTTTGGGAGCATACACGTGCATGCTCGACTCTAGCATCTTTTCCCATCCCCAAAGGTTGAGCGGCTACTGTGATGGTTCCGACGCTCATATCTGTCATACTTGATTTGATATGCTATGGTGCATCGACGTAATTCATTTAAACTGAAGAGGAGCGGTGGTGTGGACAAAGACATTGTAGGTCATTCAAAGGGGCGATTAGGATCACATAAGTATTGCATGATCGAGATTAACAAAGTCCACAGATACACATCGGTCTATTTTGTTTGTTTGTACCTTATATTATATTACTTGATCACTAAACTACCTCAACCCCGATTGCATGAAATATTATCGATTACCAAACAAAGCTTGCTCCGTGATCTCACTGAAGACCTCAAAAGAAACATCGAGGCAGAATCAAAAGAACCATGAAGGATATCAGGCTCCCCGACTTCGACACCCCCGATAAATTTATTGACCTGAGTGATGTGGTCAAGTTTCATGCCGAACAAGACTGGATATGGATCGAAGAGCTCGCGAAGATGACCAATGCGAGGCCAGGGCAAGTGCAATGATTCACAAAACCTATGATTAGGGCCCAAAACATGCTACAGAAGTTGAACTCCAGTTTATTAAAGTATCGGGTGCATGCAGTGGATATGACAGGAATATAGTTGGCTTCGATGGAAAAATACAGATTTCCATGGGCCCAAACTTGTGAAGAAATTTTTATCAACTGCACTGAATATGATAAAATTCACCCTTTCCAAGAAATATCTCGGGTTGACTGTTAAAGAAACTGTCAGAAGATAACGCCACATGGCAATTTTTGCTTTTCTTAAAGTGCACTTAGTTTTTAATTTCAGTTAAAATTTATATTATAAATAAATACATCGACCAATTAGTTAAGGGTCAATGGTTGTTGTAAGAACTCTTTCTTTTTGGTTGTTAAGAATTATTTTGAAGCTGCTAGGAATTGAGAAGTCGTTGTGGACCAAAGACAAACTATTTTAATCAAATGCATGTGATTGGACTTAGAGAAGAAATACTGTCTATCCTGTTTCATGAATGATGCAGTAATGAGTAAGAGCAATTAATTTTGTTGTCAAGTTATCTGGTGCAATGTCTTGATGTTCTTTGCTTTAATGATGAAAATAAATCGTTGTGTTAGTATGTGATGAATGGTTATGGTAGATGAATTATTTTGCTTGCCATTATCTTATTACATATGTTCTTTCTTTCTGATAATTGGTTTTCTCAGACAGTAATTGGATGCTCACATGGTTAATGTATTAGTACTAGGCCCGTGGTATAGAATCATTGTCTGCATGTTTGATCAGCGGGTTACCCCAAGCTCAACCTCTTCCCCAGTAGTTAAAAATTAATCCGGTTTGTTGTCAAGTTGGTTTATACTAGCTTGCATTTCTCATACCAGTCCCACCCAAGAGAAAATACATAAGAGAATAGTCCTAATTGAAGGAAGAGCCTTCACAAGAAAACACAAAGCCCATCGATAAATTGGCCGGATCGCAAGATCTGGAGAACCATTCCATCTTCAAACGTTGCAGAGTCTAATTGGGCCTCGATGGCGGGTTTGGTTCCCACTGTTGAGTCAAGGGATTTAAGACCAATCAACAGAATTGGTGCTAGAAGGTGGGCTTGAGAATGAATGGTTGAATATATATTTTACATAGAATTTCAAGCAACCAACAGATTCGTAATGGCCCACATTCATGGCTAGTCATTCAATAGAAAACCCACACACGTTGAGTATTCCCAAAGAGGGTAACTCACCCTAGCCCGAGGAAGAACATTTTCACATTGAAATACCTTATGCCATTCCTCACGAGGAAGTGAATCAATTCAGGAGAATCACTAGATCCTACGCTCGACAAATTGGTGTGTTGTCTTTATCTCGCATCCTCCCTCAAAGAAAACAAAAAAGCAGACCAGTGGTTAGCAGTCCCGACGAGGTTTTCGTAGACTATGTAGAAGACTTAATAGATTTCACGATTACCAAAATACAAGAACCTCTTGATCTGATACCCGAAGCGCCAGCCGACGACATCTCCGAGCCAAACGAATTTTCGGAAGAAGAAGAGTTTGACTCAGATTATGAATATATGGAAGGTAATAATAACCACGAGGAAGAAAGGGAAATCCCACTTCAAAACAACCAACTTTGGTTGGTCGGAGACGCCGTGGCCATCCCTGGATGCGTACATAATCTTCCCCGACACCCGCAGAAGCTGCTTCCCAAGTACAACCCTGAGACATTAGGTTTACCTGAATATCACATCAAGAAGTTCATACTCACGATTAGACTCATGAATGTTCAACATGAAGACATAGTCTACAGAATTTTCCCCTACACATTTGAAAATTTAGCTTCCACGTGGTATTTTAATCTGCCAGTAGAATCTATAACTAGCTGGACCAAGTTCCATAAAGATTTTCTAGATAAATTTGTAGAGGAAACTACTACAGGAACTCTAATGGTTGATTTATTAGTGGCCACCATGAGTTCGAAAGAAAGGGTCAAAGATTTCAATCAAATATTCACGACCATTTTGAACAAATTCCATCCCGTGAAAAAACCAACTCAAGAGTTGCAGATCGATGTTTATGCTAACGCACTCCAGACTTCTATTTATATGTTTGTAAAGAGATCCACTAAGAAAACCCCGACGGAAAATTTTGAAGAAGCCAAGACAATAGAATTCTAGATGAAAGGATGTAAAGAAGGCCATGCCTCTCTAGTAAAGAAAGAAGCCCAACCCCCTCCCAGGAGAGGACTCCTTTTGACTAGATCATCGGGAAAACCGATTGAACAAACTCCTAACAAAGGTAATGGGGATATAGAAGATCTAAAACACATGGTTAATAAATTATCAAACGAGATCATAGACATGAAGAGAAATTCCGGAGAGGGAAACCAAGGCCAAAGGCCCTATAAGCCTTTCTTTAAAAGAAGACCGCCTTTCAAAGCAATTGAACCTCCCCCAGCCAACTTAAACATTTATATAGGGAATGTTGCGTCTGATTCTTTCTGTACTTATGATCAAGAAAACCACTCCGAAAGAGATTTACCTCAATGGGTACATGCCATGAATTTGATGGCCAATCGGTTTCTAGATGAAGTCTCCCTGACCGAACAACCAAACAACTCGATCATGAATATTGCTGATCGAGAAGAGATTGAACCACCATGAGATACAACCATGCTGATCTAGGATCCCGACCTAATCATGCCTTCCGACAACCTGTTTGAGTCTCGGGAACAACCTGTGGAAGTTTCAGTGATACAAACATTCAGTAAGGGTCCACCTAGCTCGAAAGATACCGACACCAACTAGGCCTAGAAAATTAAAATAACTCCCAATCACCCGAAAACATCTTTCGCTCTCGGTAAAAATCCTGTACACATTCATACCCAGGAATTTCCCAAACTAGATTACAACATAGTCGAACATTTGAAGAAGCTAAAAGCCAATATATCAGTTATGGGCATATGCAAGATTCCTCAGCAGAAGGAATTTCTGTTACAAGCTTTGAATTTAGTAGAAAAATTGACGACGGGTAATGGTCCAGAAAGAAATCTTTCTCCCACAGATCTGGTGGGAAAACCAACTGTGAACAACTGTTCGAGAGATAGAAAGGAAAATCCTTTTGTCCCACCGTTCCCCTTAACGTTCGAAATCTTCAATAGAAACCTTCATAACTGTTTGGTAGATTCTGGAGTGTCTTCCAACGTTATGCCCTTGTCTATTTGCAAAAAATTAAATTCCATACCTCTCAAAAGTGATAAGCATGTCATAAAACTAGACAGGACCCAGGTCAAGGTCATAGGAGAACTCAGAGATGTTATGATTCTAATATCGACACACCCCACATTCATGCAAGTGATTGATATCATTGTAGTAGATATCTGAGAGGCATATGGGCTATTGCTGAGTTGAGATTGGTCTAAAAAGATAAACGGGTACTTCCGTATATACTAGGCACAACTTTGGTTACCACTGAAGGGATACAAGAACATGATCAGAATCGATAGGGAGAGATATCTAAAACATATGGTCATTGATCTAGAAACCCCTAACGAGCCCTCGTCCACAGATTTTCCCATACTGGGAAATTATTCCTGCAACTCCTACTTCTGAAACTTCTCTCCTCTCTTATCCGATGTTCCTCTTACCCAAAACTCTGAATTGATTTTTCAAGAGGAATCACCGATATCGACATGAGACACCCTCTTCTATCAAAACCCTGTGCTAGAGCGTGCAGAACAAAAATTCAGGGAGAAAGAAACTAATAAGGGAAACGAAAATATCTATTCTCGCTCACAAATTTGGACCCTCTATTTCGACGGATCTAAATCGCAAGAAGGGTCAGGAGCAGGGTGCATCCTCATCAATCCTAAAGGTAAACCTCATTTCCTGTCCTGTAGGCTAGAGTTTGAGTGTACCAACAACAATGCCGAATATGAAGCTCTGGCACAAGGATTAAAGAAATCCATAGATTTGAATGTCAAAGAATTGAAAGTTTTCAAAGACTTTGAAATTATGTTAGACAAGTAAGGAATACTATACATTGCAATTCTCCTCACATGAAGAACTATCAGGAGGAGGTGCATAGATTAATATAGCACTTTGAATATTTTGATATCACAGCGATCCCCAGAGAAAAAAATGTTCTTTCTGACTCCTTGGACACAATCAATTCTAGGCTTTCACCTTTAGAGGATTATGACACATCCCGATTCACTGTGGAGCTGCTCTACAAACCGTCGGTACCCAATAACATTTCCAATTGGAAAGTCTTTGAAGGATATGAACAGATCATAAACTTCTTGACCAACCAAGACAATTTCAAAGATCTCGCTATTGACGATGAAGAATTCGAAGAGAAATCAATAGAAACTGATCCTCAGATAGGACAAGCTATGGATAAATCAAAGGCTCACACAATCCCGAAAGGGATAGCTAATCTAGAAAATCTGTTTGATCTGAAAGAGCGATTTAAGGGACCTAAAAACGCAAAGACTGGTAGCTCTTGTCCCCTGCATGAAACTATAAATCTTGGGACCCCAGAAAACCCAAATAATGTGAATCTTGGCAAGACTATGTCTAAGGAAGAGAGGAAAGTCTACCTCAAATTATTTAGACAATAACAGGATGTCTTCGCGTGGTCCTATAGGGATTTGAAAACGTATGATACCCACATCCTTCAACACACCATCCTGTTAAAACCTGAAGTGAAATCTTTCCAAACGAAGCTCTGAAAGTATCACCCATCCCTGGAACCTCTCATGTATCAGGAATTAAATTTTTTTTTAGATGCCAATATCATTTTCTAGGTTAGGCATTCCACCTGGGTAGTGAATCTTGTTCTGGTGAGGAAAACGTTGAGATAAATCCACCTATGAGTAGCTTTTAGGAACCTCAACAGAGATTTAGAAAAAGACAATTACCTAGTCCCTCCGATGGAAAAAATCCTGCAGACCATGTCTGGCTCGAATATCTTCTCTCTACCAGACGGGTTCTCATGTTACAACCAAGTCCTGGTTTAAGAGGAAGATCGTTTAAAAACTACCTTCCGAACTAAATGGGGAACCTTCGCTTATAAATGCATGCCTTTCAGATTAATTAACGTAGGAGAGACCTTCCAAAGGGCCATGTAAGTGGCTTTCCAAGGACTAATAAATAAATGTGTGGTAGTGTATCTAGATGACGTGACAGTGTATTTAAAGAATAGATAAGAGCACATCCAACACCTACCTCAGATTTTCTAAAGGTGTAGGAAATACAGTATATCCTTAAACCCAAAGAAAACTATCTTCAACGTCGAGGAAGGTAAGTTGTTAGGTCACATTATATATCAATAAGGGATTCACATAGACCTGGAAAGGATTAAGGCCATAGCTCAACTTCCATTACCCCATAACAAGAAAGCTATGTAGTCCTTTTTCGGGCAAATCAATTTTGTGAGGAAGTTCACTCTCGACTTCGAAGAGATCATCAAACCCTTACAAAATATGATTCACAAGGATTCTGAATTTAAGTGGGATGATGAGCGAAAGAACGACTTCAAAAATATCAAAGCTACCATATCCTGGGCCCCGGTGTTGCGAAGTCCTGATTTCAATAGAGAATTTTCCCTTTATACTTTCGCCTCCGACCAATCATTAGCTGTAGTTTTGACTCAGAGGGATGATGAGAACAACAAAGCCCCAATTTCATTTATGAGTACTAATCTTCAAGGAACTGAGCTCAATTATCCTGCTGTAGACAAACATGCCTACACAGTTTATAAGGCAGTAAAGCATTTTAGGTCTTACATCCTCAAGAATCACACTAAAGTAATTGTGTCGCACCCTGCAGTCAGATCCTTGTTTACCCAACAAGAAATGGGGGAAAGAAGAGGGAACTGGATGGTAGTACTTCAATAATTTGATCTAGATATAAAACCTGCCAAACTAGTAAAAGGACAAGGGTTATGCAAGCTTGCAGCTAAAGCCCAGAATCAAGTAAATGAAGATTTCGGATGGGAGAACAGAATGGCACTATGGTGTGGTGAAGTAGCATACATCTCCCTAGGACAAGACTCTTGGTATAAGGATTTAAATTACCTTCTACATCACGGGACTTGTCTCGAAAACCTCAACCCTAGGGAAAGGAGAGCCCTTAAAATCTGCACAATACTGCCTTATAAATTTGGTGCTCTTCTATATCAATTATGATGGAGTAATATTAAGATGTCTCAAATGTGGAGATGTAGAAAAAGCGCTGAAAGAACTCCATGATGGCCCCAACGGGGGACATTTCGCAGGAAACACCACTGCTCATAAGATTCTGAGAGCTGGCTATTATTGGCCCACCTTGTTCAAAGATGCTCATACTTACGCTAAAAACTATAAGACTTGTCAAATAAGCGTTGGAAAGGAGAAGAGATAAGAAGTCCCACTCCAACCTGTGACTGTCTCTAGGCCTTTTGAGCAGTGGGGGTTGGATATCATAGGAGAAATTACACCTAGATCTTCAAAACTGCACAAGTACATTCTTATTGCCACCGACTATTTCACGAAATGGGCAGAGGCCATTCCTCTGACTCATGTAAACGAGAAGGTAGTGATCCAATTCATACAACAACAACTGATCACGAGGTTTTGCGTCCCTTCTGTTCTGATCTTTGATAATGTAGCTTACTTTTCTTCCACCCTATTGACGTATTTTTCTCTGAACAAAGGAATCATAATTAAGTAATTTGTAAATTGTTATCCCCAGGGAAATGGTGTGGCATAATCAACTAATAAAAACCTGGTAATAATATTGAAGAAGATGGTTGTATATAACCAAAGAAATTGGAATAATCTACTCCATAATTCTCTATGGGCTGATAGGGTCACACTCAAAGAAGCTATAGGAAATTCCCGTTACTTTTTGGTCTATGGGCAAGAAGCCATCCTCCCAAATGGGCTCTATATTTCATCTCTCCAATTGGACCAAGATTACAATGAAGAACCCTCATCGACCATGCAACAAAGAATTAACACTCTTCTCATGCTAGAAGGAGAGAGAGAAAATGATAAGTCAAAATTCCTATCTCACCAACATATAGTGAAAAGATGGTTTGATAGGCATAAGGTGAAAGGAAAGAACTTTGAAGTAGGAGACTTGGTCTTGAAGTGGGACAAAGAAAACAAACCAAAAGGGAAGCATTCTAAGTTTCAGAATATATGGCTTGAACCTTTCTAGGTGGTTGAGAAGATCGGGGCAGACACTTATTGGTTGCAGAATCTAAAGGGGGAACCTGATGCCCTCCCAGTAAATGGCCAAGCCCTAAAACAATACTTCCAATAATAATACAAAAAAAGCAAATATAATAAAATGAATAAACAATAAATCTGTGGGTTTTATGTTCTTGTTGAGTATCTTCACGATTGTGAAATACTTCTTTTGTTGTTTCTTTTCTTTCTGGATTTCTATTCTTTTTGAAGGTATGTTCCATGAGACGATGGTTGGCCTTAAAATTATGCAACGTAGAAAACCCTGTTTTTAATCCATTGCTCACTTACAAACACCAGAAGCACTGGAAAACTTGCGGTTACTTTGAGGAATCCTCTATTCAACCTAAGAAAATGACAACTTCGAAGAAATGTCAGAAATGTCTACTTTGTGGTTCGGTAAGACTTCAAGGGAAAGAAGGAAATATGGAAAATACTACATGAACTCAAAAGACGGAGCTGACAAAGCATCCACCTTAACCCTCTCACCTTGAAAATAAACATACATCCTCCTCTCCCACTCACTCAGTGCATCATGCTGCAATAAAATTGATATTATCAAAGGAATGAACAACAGGAGAGGGTATGTAGATATCTCCGCCAGGGCTATGAATGCTCGTTGGTAGCGGAGCAAGGCCTGTGATGTCAGGGTGACTCCGCCAGGGCTATGGACGCTCGTTGGCAGCAGAACGACACCGAAGTAGGTGAGTAGAGGTAATTAAAGGCCTCATGCAAATGAATACTTTACTAGAATTTCTAAAAATAGGGCATGAGTCAGGGTCAAAGGAAACGAAGGAGGAAAGGGGTTAAAACCCCACAAGCAGACCCGAAAACATCAACCAAAGGACATCAAATGAAAAGGTTGAGAGTTTTTTATTTAAGACCAACTAAGATTCTCCATCAGCTTCCACATCGACCGAGCCTTGGAGGAGGAACAAATATTCTTCTTTCGCCCAATGAATCGCCATTTGTTGAGCACTCAACACACCCTAAAAAGTCTATGACCATTTTCTACGTTTTGGGCACCACTTAATCCTTTGCACTGTCTCTTTTAGTATAAAACTGTTGCCCGTGCTTATATTTTATGTTTCATGTTTGAACTGTTTAAAGTCTACTTGAACATGCAAAAAATAATCATCTTAACTTTAAACGGGACTTAACAACTACTTAAGGAATTGACAGTCTAATCTTTCCCCAACAAAAATCTCTTGAAAAGTTCAAAATAGCCGAGTGCCGATCTTCATAGGCGTCGATGAATGAAAATCTCTCTTTTCTATGAATGAGCTTCGGCTTTGGCAGGAAAATGAAAAGAGTGAGTGCCGTGCAAGGAGATGAGTGGTATCACCGACCGCCAATTCCCAATATGATATCAGCGTCGAAAATTTACAAAATGATAATCCACACAAAAAAAACTACATATTATTTTTTCATTTTAATAGTGATCCCCGATGCCTTCAAAGCATCGACAGTCACGGTATCTAACTCTCCTTACTCACCAACCGAGTGTTAAATTTTATGTTTAAATATTTTAATAACCCCAAGTTAATAAAGCCACATTAGCATCCATCGACATCAGAAGTTTTGAAAGGAACATTGTTTAGTTCTAATTGATGATGTCAATCAGAGTTCATTTAATGTCAACCCGGGAAGGTAAACTTAGAAGCACTATATAGATCTAGAAATATTCAACTACCTAAAGGAGGGTTTRGTGTAGCAGAAGCCAATACTCTTTTACAAGAGATTGTACTTTGGTTCCTTCTCACGAGGGTTTGATGTAGCAAGAGCCAATACTCTTTTACAAGAGATTGTACTTTGGTTCCTTCTCACGAGGGTTTGATGTAGCAGGAGCCAATACTCTTTTACAAGAGATTGTACTTTGGTTCCTTCTCACTTAAACACCTTTGCAATTTAAACAAATCTACCTACTAAAAACATAGTGCTTATGTTTGCTTGAGATTCTAATCCCCTTACAAGGACTCAACTCACAGAATCTCTTACACACATTAAAATCTGTTATCTAATTCCTAAGATTTGTTGGAAACTCCAGTCCCCTTACAAGGACTCAACTCACAAAGTCTCATTCAAATCAATCATACTTGAAATCAAACAAAAACATAAATTAAGCT
>JASDQU010737021.1:36959-84111 GCA_032191745.1 Picea mariana | reverse complement strand
CACAAAAACAATCCACTTTCCATATATGAAGTAAAATATATTATTTTCTAATATTTAATCAAGAATTTCTCTTAAAAATGCTTAAAAATAAATAATATTTGGAAAATATAAATGAGACCCATTAATGGTGAACAATAGGGAAAACGAAGTGACATGGTGGTGAATAATGAGTGATATAATGGAAGCATAGGCGAAAAATGTATGGTAATGAGTGATATTTGTATGACGTTTTGAAGCCCAAACATACTCCCCAACTGAAGCTCTTGCATGTCCTCATGCAAGCTACTACAATGACTTATTTGATTTGATTCTTAGATGATCTTCATTTTACAAGATGTTTGGTTCTTGTGTAGCAACCATCTTTCAATCATGGACTTCCTTTTTAACTTTGCACATCTTTTGATAACTTTTATTTTTGCAAAGCATTTACATCTTTGAATGACCATCTTTCAATCATGGACTTCCTTGTTAACTTTGCACATCTTTTGATAACTTTTCTTTTTACATCTTCGAATGATTGGTTCTTGTGTTACAATCATTATTTACTTTGTTGAGATCTCTGTTTAATGATCGGTTCTTGTGTTACAATCATTATTTACTTTGTTGAGATATCTGTTTAATGATTGGTTCTTGTGTTACAATCATTATTTTCTTTGTTGAGATCAATCATTCTAAGAAGTCATTTAATATGCTCATCATTTTGTGGTAGTTTTTATTGTGGGAAGAGTATGTGGGTTAAGGTGTAATATGAATGAGAGAAAAAAATGAAGTATGAAATTCCCGCTCCCCAACTGATGGTTTTTGGAAATTTTTAATGAGAAAGGGAATAGTGAAATAGTGGAATATTTTCCAAATATCATCATTTTAGCATCTAAAAAGAATTTCAAGATTAAAGGTTAGAAAACATCATACCTTACTTACCTACAGAAGTGGATGAATCATGCATGTTTAGTTGCTGCAATTCTGATCTGAAGCTTCTTCTACAAGTTGTGGATGAAAGACGGATACGTATTGTCATATCTGCTGCTGGATCTTCTGATGAATAATCTGATGAATCTGATGAGTTTTCTGAATATGGATGAAAATGTATAAGGCTTGGATGGTATACAAACTATAGAAGTTACATTCCCCCCCAGCCTTATTTATTGACTTGTCCTCAAGTCATGACAAATTGAAAAAGAATGAAAGGAAATCTACTTCATCTACTACAAATTATGTGTCTTCAAGTCTTCAACGATCGATGGCACAAATCTTACTATGTGATTAAATGTGCTGGTGTCGAACATAGCAAGAAGTTGTTAACTTAGTGGCCATTGATGAATGCCACTAGTCAACACAAGAGCTCCCACCATTGATTCCAATGGGAGTCAAGATGCCCTGAACACATCTTTCTAAGTATGAATGTATGTGTTGTTGTCGAATACTCAGAAGATCCGATGAACAAGGGACATTGATGTATTCCCTTTGCTTATCGGCATGATAGCTTTCCCTTAAGGCATGCAAGCTTCAAGGTGTTGTTTTAGAAAGATAATTAGACTCAAGGACTTTGACTCAATGGTGTATAGAAGCAAGGTTTTATTGGCAAGTGTAGGAAAATTTAACTGAATATGTAAGGAGGGCCAAAAAGCTTGTAGATGAGCTTGGTTGGTTTTATTTATGGGTTAGGGTTGAAGAAAATGTAATGAAGTGTAATGGGAAATGGATAATGACTCTTGCTGGAATTATGGCATGCAGTCTTTCAAATATAACAATGGAATGGAAACTCTCAATGGAATGCAAGCTTTCAAACATAGCAAATCTGCTCATGAAGTATGTTAAAAATAGCTGAGTTTGACTAGTCTTTGACCAGCCACTTGGAGATGTCAAATTCAGGTATGGATAGGTTTTTCACCATCCTTGTACATTTAGGAACAAACCCAGCTCTTCTAATTTTGCTAATCTGTCATGCAACATGTCAAACGATTAAACTATTACAGGAAGTTGCAAAAATTTGTAATTTTCTGGAAATTTTGGTTATAATCATGGACTGGTTCTTTAGAGTTTCTCATGAAATTTGTCTTTGGAAGACCAATTGTGCGCAAAATGTAATCTCCGTATTGATCACTTGATTAACCTATAACCTGCGAAAAACTTGGCAGAAAGAAAACATAAGTGTGCTCAAGAAGAAATGGCCAATTTCTCAGTGATTCTTACGCAAAAATAGATGCCAAATGAAACAGGTTAAGAAAAATCAAAGTATTTAAATTGACTCAATCATGATATTAATATCAATCCATTTGTAAAGAAATAAGCATGAAAAGTAAAGTTACTCCCTGTTGTTGTCAGCGAAATTTTTGTGCATGGCGAAAATCTTGGCACTGCAGATTTGTTGTGTCGGCAATTCCCATTAACGAACTGCTAATTAATTCTCCATTTTGTGCATCAATGACATAAACATTGTAAATTTTATCACCTTTAGTGTCCTCTGCATATGCAATCATCTTGTGATTCGGGATCGTCTTGAATGCTCCAATGTAATAATACTCATGTTTCTCAGCCGCCTTCCTGGATCCGTCCTCTTAACTCGTTATAAAGTTGGTATAGACGTTTTCTTGCTGTAGATGGGAGAGAACTTTGGGGTTCGATCTGGAGTCGTCTCTTCCTTTACTTTGACAGTGCTAGTGTTCTGCGCTGAATACTCGGTTGCTTCATAACTTCATAACTTTCTATTTGAAATGAATGCCTTGCATGTAGGGCCGCAACTGCTTTTGGAGGTCAATACTGCTATTAAGAAGTCCATCCAAGTCTGCTTCTGAGAGCATACATTCCCTTGTGAAGAAGCCTGCATCTGGTTCAGAAGTTGTCGTAAAGAAGATTGAAGAACAATGAACTTTGCACAACTTTTAATGTGTATCTCAAATATAGACCCCCTTTTTTTTTCATTTGAGAGCTTAAGCTGAGAATATTCTACACTGCCTTCTTCAAGCTTTGGTTCTTGCATAAAGGGATCAGGGTCCATTACAACATGTGGCTATTCACCATTTGCATCTTCATTTTCACCCGATATTTTTATAGATGGTTTTGCAGGTAAAAATACTTCTTCCTTTATAACTTTGTTGCCTCCTTTTTCTGGCTATGCATAATAGAACTTGAATGAAGTACAGACAGAAAGCCCGTACTCACCAGATACTACCCGCCATTAATCCCTCAAAGAATGCAAGGTGTCCTTCATGTAGTGTAGTGGCAAGAACAATATTTTTATTTGCCCTGATTCATCCCATGGAATGGCCTCTTTTGTGTAAACAGGATCATCCAAGGCATCCACACAAAGTAACGGCACCGATACATTACTGAGAAAATGGACACTGCTGCATTTGCGATAATATGTATCCACTGTCTCAAATTTACCGATACGGCAGGTAAAATAGTTTTCAAAATCTCTTACAGAACGTGATTTTTTTTATGCATTCCCAATTTGGAAGCCCACAAGGTCCCAAGGGCAGCATATGGCTGCAGCTCCAGCTAGAGGTGTCTTCAAATCGACAGAATGGAAGTGATGACAGTCGACGGAAATGCTGACATACTTTTTTTACTTTGATAGATGTTATAAAGTAGTCAATGGAAGAGTGCTCTTTTCAATGCAGATACAAGTGTTGATAGACGGACTCTGACACACCTATTTTTGTTTTGTTCAATAAAGTAGCCTAAGAAATAAAATCAGAAGGAGCCAAATTGAAACAAAAACCTTGCCTTTTGCCTTTTTTTCTTTGATTGAACATGACGAGGAGACCGCCACGGAGAAACTGTAGTGTCCGGATCGAATCCATCTACTCGACGATTCATCCGGTAACTTCATGGTCACCAAAGGAGCGCTGAGAAGCATCAAACATTTCAGAGAAGATCCGTGGAGCAATTTTTGGATAGCAATCACTAGCTCCCGGTGCGACTACATGAGAAGCAGTCAAGGATAAGATAGAAGATAATGAAATGCACGTAATCATCAAATAGCGTGAAGGAAGTCTCAGATTCAGATCCATAGCCAGCAACATCAACAGTAGAGCTACTAGTAGCATGTAATTCAGCAGCACCGTAGACGGAGACAAAGGTAATAGAGCTTCGGTGGAGGCAGACACAGGTGACCATTCTTAAGAACCAACACAGGTGGGAATCCGAGGCAAGAAACAAATGCTTCTATTGATCCTTAGCTTTTTGATCTTGCTTATGATATTGGCGGGGCACAACCATGACACAGATCACAACAAGAGCATATCCAGTTCTAGGCACAGGAGCAACACCACTAACAGAAGCAAAGCCACTAGTTTTATGTTGCTAGCAGCAGGAAAAGTAACAGCCATAATAGATCCTGTTAATGAAGCCATAGATGAATCAGTTTACCACTGCAAGAAAGGCAAAGGACATAGAAGTGTAGGATCGACCTCTGGCGGTGGAGGAGGGGCACTGTTGCTTATCTGCATATTCATATTCTCCCCGTATTCGTGATTGTTGGAGGGCAAGGCGGGTTTCTTTAGAAAAAATCGGCACGTAATCCATCAAACCTGCACGTGAATCACTCAAAATCCGCGATGTAGGGAATATTTCCTTGGATCAAATCAAAATGATGAAAGATCTCCTCTTAACTGTCTAACGGATATGCCTCCCCCTGTAATTGGAAAATGCTGATCAAAGCAATATCCGTCACATTCGGAATCGGGTAACCGCGACGACTTTCTTCAGGCTGAAACCATGGCGTGTCAATAGGAGAGTTTAGTTGTAAATCCATCCACTGCCATCATTCACCGATTTTCAGTCAGCATCCCTGCAAATGGGCCGTCTGTGCCAAGTAATTGATCATAGTAAATAGCCTGTGGTCGCTGTGCTTGAATGAAGATCATTCCCAATCAATCATTCCCAGAAAGTGCCGATAGACAGGAAAGAGTTAAAGATTTGAAGTTGCTGGGAGTATGTATGGGTTTGCTGCTTGTTGCTGGGAGTAATTGATCGCTTCTTCACTCGGACGAGGAGAATGGCGTGGACGTGGACGTGGATGTGGTGTGGACGTGGACGTGGACGTGGCGTGGATGTGGATGGGAATAATAATTCAGCCATGTGAGAAACAGTAAACAAGTTCATGCTATCCTTGAGGCTATTGTTGGATCAGATGCATTAACTGCTTACCAGGATAGTAAGGAAAATTTTCGACAAGCACCTAAAACCAGAGCAGAAGAGAAAATACCAGGAACAAATTATACAGTAGCTGATGTCTTCGAAAATGGTGATTCAGAGATTATCGATATGCATCATGAAACACGTTGCATCAAGCCGTAAAGAAGAATGCTTTTTTTTTAGTGACTGAAACCAAGAGATCAAATCAATATCTTCATTTGGTGCCTGACTAGTAACATTTTGTTCTTCTAATTCAACTGTTTTCATTGTAACAGGTTGCTCCTCTTTGATAGCCGGGGTTGGTGCAACAACAACAATATCCTCGCCAGTGCGGAGTATGGAATATCCTCGCAACAATATCCTCCTGTTTAAATGTGGCATTCACTATAGAAGAGAAAACTCTGGCCATTGCCTTGGATGATTCGAGCCAAGGATCTGGTGGTTGATACGTTATTGCAATCACTGTGATTACCAGTACAACAAGCACAAAGAATGTAAAACACACATCGCTAATAACTTTTATCAGTTTCTGTCCAAACGTCTCTGCAGAATTTGTCGACTTCATGCCTTCGTCTTTTGTCTCTGCAACTTCTCGAGAAGGCCCTTACAACATAAGGGATTTGCACCACCGGTTGCGTTTTAAATTTGAAATCATGCACCGGTACATAACATCCTCCAATTCTGTTGGTTGTTCCAGCCACTTATTCCTATCCCCGTCAATATGTGTTGTAGGTAATTGTCCTAAAAGATCATCTTGAATAGCATAAATACCATCATCAATTGTGCCTACAACTAATCTTTTAGAAGGAGGCTGCCAATTAATCTTAAGGGCCCCCAAACGTAGTTGCTGATACATGCTTTGATATAGATCAGGATAAGGATAAAGCCAACAGGTCTGATTTGCAATTAAATTTCCAACAAGATTTTTTATTACAGGAAGAGAGCATACTAATCTATTGTTTTATTTTTATTTATGCAGGTTAGCGTGGATGGATAGACATAATTAAAATCTGCGACAAAACCTTGCATTAGCTACACTCTTTCTGCAATGTCACGAGCGCGTTTAGACTCTCAGAAGACAAAGCTTTCCGATAATCAAGCTCCTGGCTCACCCGTGATACAGAAACAAGACATAGAAATGCAAAGATGAACCAACTCTTTTTATTCATGATGATATTTAAAAAACAAGACTAAAATAAAATTCTACAAGGAAATTCAATCATACTTGAAATTCTACGAGATCTCATTTTATTTTTATTTTTTAATCTATTCTACATTAACTTGAAAGATGTTTTATTTTTTCAGTAAAAGAATGCTTCCAGTGAAGCCATCTACGGATTAAAAATTCAAAAATGCTCACATCAAGATTTAAAATGTTTACCTGATTGTTTGCAAGGATGTGAGTAACCTGTCTTATTCTTGGAGTTGGCGCAAGGTTCTTTTGAAACCAGTCTTCATTATTGTTCTCGCCCTCCAAGAAGTACCTATTTATCATTTTTAAATTCCTCATCCGTGGATGGATTAGTAAGAAATGTGGGGTTTAAAAACTGAATTTGAAACTAACTAAGCTAATTGCGAAAATAAAACACTCCAAACTTGAACGCCTTTATGAAGATCCTGCTATCACCAGGGTTCACAAGTTAGTCCATAAAATCAAATGCATAGAATAATTACTCAATCCTTCTAGTTGCACTTCCCTGGAAATGGCGCCAAAATGTTTAGTTCTAATTGATGATGTCAATCAGAGTTCATTTAATGTCAACCCATGAAGGTAAACTTAGAAGCGCTATATAGATCTAGAAAGATTCAACTACCTAAAGGAGGGTTTGGTGTAGCAGGAGCCAATACTCTTTTACAAGAGATTGTACTTTGGTTCCTTCTCACGAGGGTTTGATGTAGCAGGAGCCAATACTCTTTTACAGGAGATTGTACTTTGGTTCCTTCTCACGAGGGTTTGATGTAGCAGGAGCCAATACTCTTTTACAAGAGATTGTACTTTGGTTCCTTCTCACTTAAACACCTTTGCAATTTAAACAAATCTACCTACTAAAAACAGAGTGCTTGTGTTTTCCTGGGATTCTAATCCCCTTACAAGGACTCAACTCACAGAATCTCTTACACACATTAAAATCTGTTATCTAATTCCTAAGATTCGTTGGAAACTCCAGTCCCCTTACAAGGACTCAACTCACAAAGTCTCATTCAAATCAATCATGCTTGAAATCAAACAAAAACATAAATTAAGCTATACCTAAAATAAACAAATCAACATGCAAGTGAGGCCATGGGGGCCCTCCATAACTCCACAAGCACACTGCTTCAAAGGAAACTCAGATGTAGAAGAAAAATCGAAGTATGATTCTGTATTTCAAAATGTCCATTACAAACCAACTCTAAGATTACAACTCTCTCTAATTCTAAGATTACAAACTTCAGGATTACAAATGGAGGAGATTGTACTCCTATTTATACAATGGGATGAGTAACAAACTCATAAATGTGATCCACTAATCTCTCTTTAGTTCCATACATCTCTCAACCATCTAGACACATAACCCTCTTTTGTCCTTGATCTTCTCCATGAGATCCATGATATCCTCCATGATCTTCTCAATAATCTCTCCATGATCTCCTCAAATTCGAATTTGAACATAGAGTGCCACATAAAGGTGTCTTGGAAGCTTCCTTGGAACCTACACATGTCACAAAAACAATCCACTTTCCATATATGAAGTAACATATATTATTTTATAATATTTAATCAAGAATTTCTCTTAAAAATGCTTAAAAATAAATAATATTTGGAAAATATAAGTGAGACCCATTAATGGTGAACAATAGGGAAAATGAAGTGACATGGTGGTGAATAATGAGTGATATAATGGAAGCATAGGTGAAAAATGTATGGTAATGAGTGATATTTGTATGACGTTTTGAAAAGAGTGAGCGCCGTGCAAGGAGATGAGTGGTATCACCGACCGCCGATTCCCGATATGATTTCAGCATTGGAAATTTACAAAATGATAATCCACACAAAAAAAAACTACATATTATTTTTTCATTTTAATACCGATCCCCGACGCCTTCCAAGCATCGGCAGTTGCGGTATCTAACTCTCCTTACTCATCAACCGAGTGTTAAATTTTATGTTTAAATATTTTAATAACCCCAAGTTAATAAAGCCACATCAACATCCATTGACATTAGAAGTTTTGAAAGGAACATATCGACAAACTTACAAGGCAACTCAGAATAATGACAATTATAAGTTCCATATTTTGCACGAAAAACATAGATAAGAAAACACAATAAATTTATATACAGAAAGGGAACGTTATACATTCAAGAAACTCTCATATTTTTCATATAATTGAGCTCCCGCCAAGCTCGGGTTACAAACAATTAAACATGACCGACGCCCTAAATAACTAGCCTGGTCACAATGAGAACACAAAGCCCTTACAACACAAAATGGAGAAAAATGTAAAATGTCACTTCGGAGAACGCAAAGCAAAAGCCCACCCATTATATATCTCTTGCACACAGACCTTCTCCTGGACTACTCCACGTGCCCTGCAATGTTTTCTTTTCCTCTTTCATTGTCATCCTTTGTGGCTCGTGCAACTGCACAATTGTGTCTTATGCTTCCCGAAGCTACCTTTGGAGCCAAACTATGCTTCCTTCGTGACCCTGTGATGCCGTTACCTCCCGGTTCTTTGCCGCTAACTGGCTCTGTAACTCCCTATATTCTTGGTAGAGTTCGGCTATGGAAAGTTGGGCCTGCTCTAACTGTTGGATGAGACTCTTAACGGGAGAAACTAGTGCCTTTTCCCTTCCCTTTTGTCTCCCGCTTCCTCTACTGATAGTACCGATAGGTTCTGACCAATTAGTGAACATCATAGACCCCTCAATGACTAGATGTACACTCATCTCAATTGGGAGGTGGTCTTCTTCCTTTTTCTCCTTATCTTTCCTAGGCCTTCCCCTTCTCCATGCTGTCTTCTCCTGAGAGGGTGCATCCCCTAGCATTTGTCTTTCAGACGAACTTCTCTCCACCCCTACCTCCGCTGGAAACACTAACACCGTTTCCAAGCCAAGGCTGGTACCTCCCGTTGGAGCTTCAAGGACATTGAAAGCCAATAAGAAAGAGTCCCAGGCACGTTGGGTCTCAGACTTGGCACTCCGGCTACCTCGCAAACCCCTTCCCTTGTTTAAAGGGGATCCCATAGTGCAACAACGTAGTGGCTAAGACATCTACACTAGAATAAACTTGCAAGACCAATGTTACAGAGGTATAAAATCAACATATGCGTAGAATTCCCCACATAAATCCTAGAATTTATAGTGGAACGAAGAAGTGAAACAGAGCGTGCCAAAGAACACTCATGCCTTAATACATGATGTATTGAAGATTTAAGGGGTCACAACTTCTTGACGGATGCAATCCAGAACGCATAAAATGCCCCCAATCAGAGTTGTAGAGAATATACGGTACAATCACTCCAATCTCTTTAAACTCCCCGGCTTCCATTATTAATGATTGATAGTTGACACACTTGATGATACAGCCTCTGGAGGCGTTTAAAGACTTCCTTATTACGGTATTCGACCTTTTGGGAGCGTACGTGCGCATGCTTGACTCTGGCGTCTTTTCCCAGCCCCAAAGGTCGAGTGAATACTGTGATGGTTCCGATGCTCATATCTGTCGTACTTGATTTGATACGCTATGGCACGCTGACGTAATTCATTTAAACTGAAGAGGAGTGATGACATGGACAAATACATCGTAGGTCATTCAAAGGGGTGATTGGTATCACGTAAGTGTTGCACGATCAAGATTAACGAACTCCACAGGTACGCATATGTCTATTCTATTTGTTTGTACCTTATATTATATTACTTGATCACTAAACTACCTCAACCTTGATTGCAGGAAAGATTCCCTATTATCGAACAAAGCTTGCTCTGTGATCTCGTCGAAGAAATCAAAAGAAACATCGAAGAAGAATCAAAAGAGTAATGAAGGATATCAAGCTCCTCGAGTTCGGTACCCCCGATAAATTAATCGACATGAGTGACGTGGTCAAGTTGCATGCCAAACAAGACTCGATATGGATCAAAGAGCTCGCAAAGATGACCGATGCGAGGCCAGGGCAAGTGCAACGATTCACAGAACCTCCGATCAGGGCCTGAACCGTGCTACAACAGTTGAACTTCAGTTTATTAAAGTACCGGGCACATGCTGTGGATATGAGAGGAATATACTCAGCTCCGATGGAACAATATAGGTTTCCATGGGCCCAAACTTGTGAATAATTGTTTATCAGCTGGACTAAATATGAGAAAAGTCACCCTTTCCACAAAATATCTCAGGTTGAATGTTAAAGAAACTGTTAGAAGATAACACCACGTGGCGATTTTTTCTTTGCTTAAACTGCACTTAGCCGTTAATTTCAGTTAAACTTTATATTATAAATAAAGACATCGACCAATTAGTTAAGGGACAATGGTTGTTGTAAGAACTCTTTATTTTTGGTTGTTAATAATTATTTTGAAGCTGCTAAGAATTGAGAAGGCCTTGTGGACGAAAGACAAACTATTTTCATCAAATGCATGTGATTGGACTTGGAGAAGAACTACTTCCTATCCTATTTCATGAATGATGCAGTAATGAGTAAGAGAAATTAATTATGTTGTCAAGTTATGTGGTGCAATGTCTTGATGTTCTTTGCTTTAATGATGAAGATAAATCGTTGTGTTATTATGTGATGAATGGTTATGGTAGATGAATTATTTTTCTTTTCATTATCTTATTACATATGTGCTTTCTTTCTGATAATTAGTTTTCTCAGACTAGGCTTGTGTTATAGAATCATTGTCTTCATGTTTGAGCAGCGAGTTATCCCAAGCTTGGCCTCTTCCCCAGTAGTTAAAACTTAATCCGGTTTGTTGTCAAGTTGGTTTAAGTCCCACCCAAGAGAAAATACAGAAGAGAATAGTCATAACTGAAGGAAGAGCATTCACAAGAAAACACAAATCCCATTGATAAATTGGCTAGATCGCAAGATCTGGAGAACCATTCCATCTTCAAACATTGCAGAGTCTAATTGGGCCTTGGTGGTGGGTTTGGTTCCTACTGTTGAGTCAAGGTATTTAAGACCCATCAACAGTGTGGACCAAGGTTAGACATGCAAACTTTTATTTTGAATGAATAAGACAACAAGAGAGCATAACGCTCAAGGACTGCTAGTTTTCCCAATTTAGGTTTCGAGGTAAAATCTTTGTGTACTATGTGTTTGCTTTGTCATTTATTTTATGGATTATATCTTTCTTCCTCTCTTCTCCTAAGTTTATCGTGGAAGTATGTCTCATTTCCTATCACAAATATGGCTATGCATAATTATTTTAATGATGTGGGATGGTTGGATATAGATTTTGATTTGGATGAGTTAGAATATGTTTAGGATGATGTTCAATATCACTTTGATAAGATATGGAATGAAACTTTATTAAATTTGTGATTTATGCATCCAAGAATAAAATTTGCTTCAATCATATTTTCATTCTTTGTATTCCCTATTTTTTGATGTGGATTCTCCCTGCATGTTTCAATAAATTCCTTATAGATAACAAGCCTAATAATTTTGCATTAAAAGACGTAGATGACAAAGACAATTTTATGTGTTTTTTTTCTTTAGGTTGAAAAAACAATAAACCTACACTATAGAGGTCTACCATTATATATATATATATATATATATATATGTTACAATTTCTTTTTATGGATCTAAATGTAATATTTCAATTTTGTTCAAGGTTCCTAGTAAAAAACTAGGAAAATCAAGTATATTGCAGTTCCATGATTTAGTCTAGTTTAACCACATCCATAATCTTAGTTGGGCATATTTTGTCCCTTATTTCTAGTTCTCATTCCACTATTTAGACATATAAATGCACATTGAATGCTTGAACACCTATTTTTCACTTTTAAGGATGCTCACTATTCCTTATACTTGGTGCATTCACTTATGTGTACTCCATTTTTCCTAATCTTTACATTGATTTTGTGGTTGGAATTTCAAGTGTTTTGAGGGAAATTTTAATTGTTTTTTCATCAACTATGTTTTTTTAAAAGGTTTCTTCTTCTTCCATGTTTTATTATTTTCTTTCTAATTTTGTCACTTGTTTTAATGGGACATAATCTTTTAATACATCAAGTACTTAAATAAAAAACAATTAGTGGTGTCCTCATCCATATCTCATTTTAATATATAAAATCAATCAAGTGGCTTTATAACTTCCGACAATATTCCTACTAGATTTGAATATGAATTTTCATTGAAAAATGTTTGAGTTTGACCACTTATTAACTTACTACTATACTAATAGTATATAAAACACACACACACACAAAACATGTCATATTTCCAAACATATGAAATATGCCATAAAATATGAAATATGTCATAAGATATAACATATGTCATAAGTTATAACATGTGTTACATATGTTATAGCATATGGGAAATATGTTATAACATATGTCTCATATGTTATAACATTTATAACATACAACCAATGAAAAAAAAATGTGCTTGAGCCCGTGACACCCTGACTCTAGATCAGACTAGACCCACCAGGAATTGAAGATGATTGTGACCTCGTGAAAGAGACTACTAGAGAAGGGAGGAGGGTCTGAGGAGAAGACATATTCATAATGTGGCCAAGTCCATATACCTATGAGGAGGATCACACTCAAGTGTCTAAGTAGGAGAAATATAATAGAAAAATGTTAGAGGATACATAGGAGAGGATTTGGAGCTCATTGTGATTGCTATGACACCTAAATGGTAAATCAATCCCCATTCGACAAAAAGAATGATTTTATGGTAAATTGTAGGGTAAACATGATTTTAGGGGAATCAAATACTATTCATTCGCTAAGGGTAATGAATGGTCTTCGATGGTGTGCTAGTTCAAGTGTCCCCTCACTTGTCCTTTGTCCTCATTCCCCATCCTTCCCCCATCTCCTTCCCCCACTCTAGCAGATTTATTGGAGAAATAATACTTAAGAAACACCAATATTATTGACACATAATTGGTTTGTTTCTAAGAATTGATAAATTTTCAAAATGTGTATTCCCATACAATGAAAAAGTGGACAAACTCAAATGCCAAGTTTAGAGTTTATTTGTGGTAAATTTAAATGTATTTCTAAGAAATCTATTAGAGATGTGTTGGCACAGGGGCAAGCCCAGGGTTCAACGCTTCAACAATGCACCAACAAAACCCTAAATATCGACCCTTTTGGTAACACCTACGAAGCAGATGAAGTCTCACCCAAGGTAGAGGCAGGGGTGGTTGCAGGACTCCAGTGTCTACAACCTTAGCTGGGACACATATCTGTGATTACAATACTTTAACAAAGCACTTAGCATATGCCATTCATTAGTACTTTAACCTTTGTCTACAATGCAGATAAACCCTAATTACAATGCAACAAAATATTCAACAAGATTCAACACATTTAAGTACTTAGCATAAAGAAACAAATCAGGTCTGGCATTCATTCACATTACTGAGCACTAAGCTATTATATCAGATGATTCTAACATTCATAAATATAACAACACTAAGCATAAATCACATCAAAGGCACAAAGAAATAATCAAAATGCACAAAGCAACCATAACACAGGATATACGTGGTTCACCCCCAGCATGGGGCTACATCCACCAACTCTTTGTCTTCTTTGTTATCTTCTGTCAATCATATACATGAACAGAGACATAAGGTCCTACTCCACATAGGACAAGAGATCTGCGTGCACCTCACCAGATCCTCCTTCCCTGAGATAGGTTACAACACAAAGCCTTTACACAATCTCTTACAGTCACTTGCATTTAACCTTGCAATTTTCACACAGTATGCACAAAGCATGTACAACTATCACTTGCACTTATCATCACACCACCTACTTACATCACCTATATTTCTATTTATAAATTACAAAAGGGCCTAAACATGGGTAAACCCATGGGCTGACATCCCCATACCCGTTACATAATCCCAAAACCCAAAAATCCCTAAAAAGGGGCTGAGATTCCACGATCTCTGCTTCGACTTGTGCTCTGCCTTCGATAGCTTGTCGAAGTCCCAAAATAGGTCAAACTTGAACAAGGATCTCCAAAACTTGGTCAAGGGCCAACAGGCCCCAAAAACTCACCTGTGAAGCATCCCGAGTCACTCTGATCTGGGTATATTTGCTTCAAAATCCTCGAGCCTGGCTCGAGCTGCTTTGGCCTGCTACTGCGCCAAGGCCTCCTGCTTGGGGAACTCCTAAAGAACTTCCTCATTCATAGGTCCCTATAAGCATTGATCGACTGAAGTGACTACTTGTTCCATCTCTGCTCCTCGTCCTTCAATCTCCTCAAATAGTTGGCAAGATGCATCCTGGACTGGATGGAGCCTCTGAGTCACTTCCATGACTTTGATCTGTATGGTATGGACTTGCTGTTGAGAAGTGTGTTGTTCCTGAGATCTTTTCATTCTTTCAACTGTTGACAGGAGATTCAGTTGCACCTATATTGTCGCTGCTTTCTACTTTTCTTCCCAGAGCTGTGACTCCAGTGTCTTCAATTCGGGGTCCTCAGTAAGTCACTCATAAGTCTGCATACTTCTATTGCTAAGATGTTGACATTCCAAAGCTAATGCTCTGATCCTGTCAACTGTGCTCTGGGCAGTGGCTTCTCTTTGGTCTCGCACGTCTTGCGGAGTACTAGGTACTATTTGTAGCTCTAGATTTGCTATTCTCTGTTGAAGTTGTTGGATGGATTCAAAAAGTTGTGCTACTTGATGCTCCACTAGGTCTTCCTCCTTTTTCTCTAAGTCTGTCATAGAGCGAAGTTCTCTGCTGATTGATTCTTTTACTCCAACCTGCTCCATGAGAAACTGTTCTTTATTGTATTGGATCTGCGCCTTTTCCTCTTCAAACTTTGCTTGGAGGGAAACCTTCTCCTACTGTGCAACCCTGCGTTGCTCTTTTACTTCCTCGTGTGCTTGTTTTAGGGCCACTGTGGCTTGTTCTATTTCTTCCTGTGCATGATGAAGGCGGGCTTCAGTCGCATCGGCTAGTTTGTGGATTTGGGTAGGCTCATCTCCCAACTCCGTTTCTTCTGATGGAGGGGGCGTAGTGGACACTGCACGACTGGAGTGAAGGGCTTGTTGTAAGCCTCACAGTTTTGCTTCATTTTTTTCATACATGGACTCTTGCTTAGCTTCCTTTCTATGCAAAATATCTTCTGAGGCATCCGATACAATTGTGATGGTGAAGTCGAAGTCATCAAGTGTGAGCGCAGTTTACAACTTGATCTTACTAGCTTTTGACTTCTTCCGTGATGTGGGTTTAGTGGGAGAAAACTTTCTTTTGTGAGATGGATCTGTGTCTTCATGGGGATTCTGTGGCGGTGTTACTTCGCCTTGCTTCTGCTGATCTTATTTTCCATTATTCTCTTCTTTATCTACTTCGTCATCACCTCCTCCAAGTGATTCTGAAGCAGTTTCTTCTGATGTACTGTTCAACTGCTGGACTTCTTCTGTTTTCTTCCTTCTGCTACTTTCAGGTGTATCATGCCCTTCATGAGTGATCACTGGGATTCTGATTAGTTCAGGATTAGACAGTTCTGTGGGGTCAACAGGGATAAGGAGCTTTGCAGGCCACTCCTTAGTTATTTCTTCTAAGTCCTCTTCAGTGAGTTTGTAATAAATCTGTATTACTTCTTTGTGTTCGTCTCCGCGTGCAGTGATGTAGATAAAATGTTTGTCTGCTTGGAACTTCACAAATGGCCTGAACATACGCAGGGTGTTTGACGTTATATGAGGGACAACCTCAATAGCCCTCTGTAACTACATGTAGTAGGTGTGGAACACTACGTTTGATTGGAATTATTTTCCCATATCGCTTGAATACCATAGCAAAGTGAACTTCATGGCAAAGGGTTCGGATGGCTCTAGTTTCGGGAAGGTTTCACCTTCCGGCATCTCCCAATCTATGAACTCGATGAGGATCAACAACCAACTAAAATGGAACTCATAGCCCTTATCTTGAGCTTCACAGTAGTGTTGGTCTAACTGTTTCACTAAGTAATTTTCCTAGTTCATTTATAGTCCCTCCACGCATTTCCCTGCGAGGTCAACAACAAACCCTATGACCTACGTGGGTCTGTTCTTCCGGACTAGCTTACCATTAATCAATTGGAAAGAAAGGTACCCTGTGCCATTCTGGATGGAGGCTACCTTGTAGCCTCACTTCCCCTTCTCCACATCATCATATGTATCTTTAATATTCTGTGCCAGGGTGCAGCCTACAGCCTTCCTTGGGTAGAAGTCTTGTGGGTCTGGTCCCTACATGCTCAATTCAGTGATTCGATGGATCAATGCTGGATCGACGGTGATGCATCTATCTAGCCATAAATAACCACCATGGAAGCTCAACAATAGGAGCTTAACGCACACGTTAACCTCCCGGTGCCTTCCAAAATGGGGTATTTTCATTATGTTCAGGATGGTGGATCGCGCGAGGTCCATAGTCCATGGTTGGGGGATTATCCTCGACTTCTTCCCCTTTGTCCTAGTCAAATACCTGTGGGGAGCGAGCATGCTGAAGTTCTTGTGATCCCCTAGGTTAAAGTTGTTGATCTTTAGTGTCATGATCTTATTCGACTGAGGCTTGCCTGTGCGTATCCCCTTTGGGAGGTACACAGTAACCAAGGTGTATTCAAATTCCCTGGGGACACTATCACAATTCACCATGTCGGCCAAAGGCGAGATGTAGTTGGGCAGTATGGAAGGGATTAAATTCATGTTTGCCAAGTCATCTTGATGTTTGGTTCTTTTCTCATCTGCAACTTGGGATGGTCCAGATCCGCGAGCAGTCGATGGGGAGGCTTTCACTCCTTGCGTTGATGAAGCTTGAACTCCTGTGGACATCACTCTCTCTTCCATTAGATCAATTAAAATTTCCTCTATTGAATTTTCTATAGCACTGAGCTCGTCCGACATGCATGCTCGAGATCGGATATCTCAGGCTGATGAACAATTTATCAATGCAATAGAAGGGATGGAAAGGTCTCAATAAGCACAACACAATAACAATGTGTTCTCTTGTTGGCTCAGATACAATTCGTGAACGTGTGCTCGACGCAACAGTTGACAGGATAAGTAGACAACGATGTAACAGATCCTTCCAACGGACAAGAAGCCTTCATCAATGCAATTTTGTCCATTACGACGCGGTCCCAACGATCCGATGGCGAGATTTCTTATCATAACTATTGTTCTAACCATTCGGGAACATCAATCTAACGGTTATAATGCCTCCAATGGTCATATCGCTCCGCCCTGGCGAAGTGCCAATCTGAGTTGCTCTGATATTCTGGCGAAGTTCTAATTCTGGAGACCTTCCTTCTGCGAAGTCTTCTCTGGAACTTCCTGTAATTTCTACAACTTTGGTTTCTTCTTGCTGAGCTTTCTATCCTTCTTCCCTGTGATCTGTGTTACTAGGTTTCTTGTCCCATTCTGATTCTTATCTCCTTTTGGCATAGTAACTTCGCACTGTTGATGGTATTTCCTAGGGTTCAAGGCCAATACTTCTTCTCTGTCTGGGGTAGGTGCTCTACTCTCTTGTACAGATAGGTGTTTCAGGTCTGCTTGTTTTCTTTCAACTTTGATAGCCAAATTTCTGGTCCTCCGTAGCTTCAATTGGTTTTCTTGTTCTTCCGGTAAGTGTGCTATTCTCCTAGCGATGAAGTCTCTTAGTTATTTCTTTTTCTATTCTAGAGCTTCCTCTCCTTATTTTCTTCGGATCTAATCTTTATCAATCCAGGTTTTTCCTAGCAACATAGAAAATGGAGCGTTGTTCTCAATAAATTTAACAACCTCAAATTCTTCTTCCGTCGAAGTGCCATGAGCATTCATAGATTTCTGGGTAAGTCTTCCACATAGGGTTATCAACTTTCCTTTAAATAATCTTATTTCTCCCAATGAGGGAATCACAACAGGATTTCCTAAAATTTCCAAAGTTCTTTCTATCATGACATTCACCTGTGTTTCCTCGTCCATAACACAGCCTATGTCGAAGTCTCCTATTCTTGTTTCGATGCACTCTTTCTCTTTGAAGATCTCTGATAAGTTGATATCTCTGTGGTCATTAATGGTTTCTTTCATTTTTAGTAATACAATCTCTGATTCTTTCTGGGTTTATTCCATGGTCTCGGTTTCTTGTCCTTTCTCAGGGTTTTCTTGTCTCATATTCATTCTTTCAACCTTAGCAATCATTCTAGGGCAATCCAGAACGTCATGGTCCATAGCTTTACAAAAAAGACAACTAGGTCTTCTATTAGGGCAATCCTTAGTAAGATGGCCCGACCTTCTGCAACTGTAACAAAGGGTTAATCCTCTCTTCCTCTTAAATGATCCCCAACCTTTCTTGTACTGCGCACTAGGATCATGGTAGCTAATCTACAGAAAATTCTTCCTAGGATCCTGCATCCATTTGTTAGTCCAAACATTCTTTCTATGCATAGGAATAACATATATTTCATCATTTCTATCAGATCTATTCATATCAAATCTTATTTCTTCTAACTGTGCCCTAGCTTTCAGACTAGGACAATATTTATCAAACATACCTAGATCCATACTGTTGAAACAAAAATTTCCACTTATCTTACCTTTATCAAAGAACAAAGCTTTCAGATCTTACCTATTTAATAAAAAAAAATTCACTGATATTACCTCTTTTCTTCAGATCTGCCTCCTTTCTTAGCACAAGGCTTCACAATCAAGTAGAATACTGTGCACCAAAGCAACATATCTACGCAAAAAGATTTATTTCTTTTCCTCAATTCCCAACAATCACAGTTTCACGTCCTGACAATGGAACCATTTGTTGGCATAGGGGCAGACCCAGGGTTCAACGCTTCAACAACGCACCAACAAAACCCTAACTATCGACCCTTTCGGAAACACCTCCGATGCATATGAAGTCTCACTCGAGGTAGAGGCAGGGGTGGTTGCAGGACTCCAATGTGTGCAATCTTAGCTGGGACACAGATCTGTGATTACAATACTCTAACAAAGCACTTAGTAGATGCCATTCATTAGTACTTTAACTTTTGTCTACAACGTAGATAAACCCTAATTACAACGCAACACGGTATTCAACACATTTAAGCACTTAGCATAAAGAAACATATCATATCTGGCATTCATTCACATTACTGAGCACTAAGCTATTATATCAGATTCTTCTAACATTCACAAAGATAACAACACTAAGCATAAATCACATCAAAGGCACAAAACAATAATCGAAATGCACAAAGACGCCATAACACAAGATATACGTGGTTCACCCCTAGCCTGAGGCTATGCCCACCAACTCTTCATCTTCTTTATTATCTTTTGTCAATCATCTACATGCACAGATCCATAAGGTCCTACTCCGCATAAGACATGAGATCTGCACGCACCTCGCTATATCCTCCTTCCCCGAGCTAGGTTAAAACACAAAGCCTTTACACAATCTCTTACAATCACTTGCACTTAGCCTTGCAAGTTTCACACAGTATGCACAAAGCATGTACAACTATCGTTTGCACTTAACATCGCACCACCTACTTACATTGCCTAGCTTTCTATCTATACATTACAAAAGGGCCTAAACATGGGTAAACCCATGAGACGACATCCCCATACCCGTTACATAAGCCCAAAACCCAAAAATCCTTAAAAAGGGGTCGAGATTCCACGATCTCTGCTTCGACTTGCGCTCCGCCTTCGACAACTTGTCGAAGTCCCAAAATAGGTCAAACCTGACCAAGGATCTCCAAAACTTGGTCAAGGGCCAACAAGATGCTTGTGCAGAAAATTTTTGTGATGTGAAGAACATGATTGACATGTCCATGCCAAGACTCATAATAACACAACAATGGTAGAAAAAGAGTGTGTGTTGCATGCCCAATTGAAGATTTATTTTGTCCACAATCTTGATAAATGCACTTGGCATATTTAGCAACAAAATGTTTGGCAAACACATCCATTCATCAATGAAATATTGTACATCTAATTATGATTTTAGGTTTTGCATATTCTTTGATTGCATAGTAGGAAAGACTTTTGTTGATGTTCTAGGTGGTTTTGGTGTTTGGATATTCTTTAAGGGTTAAATCAAATTCTGTTTCCATCCCTTTCCATTTCATTTTCTAAGAGAATAATAGATACAAAGTGCACACTTCCAACTTAAGAGTAGGAAAGGCTTGATGTTGATTGTTTTACATTATTTAAAAGATTCTCTATAGTGTTTTAAAAGAACATGTTTTGTTACTTCCTGAGCTTTTGAATTAGTATTTTGAATTGAGTAAAGATATCTAACATTCGTTTATATTGAGTAGTTTCTAGAGTATAGCAAGGGATGAACCCAAGTAGGACCATATCTACAATTTGCTAGAAGACACCACTATGTAATATAGGAATGAGAACTTTTGGTTCTTATACTTGATTATTTTAATTGGTAGAGATAGGGATTAGATTTCACTAAGTTGGAATGATACAAAAATATTGTCAATAGAAAACCTTTATAATTAGAGGGACTTCAAGCTTGGCGCTCTCATTGTTTTATATTCCTGTAAAATCCATAATCTTCTACACAGTGTAAACCATCAAATTCTATTATTGGGAAAATGTCATACTCATTTTCAACTTAATGCTTAAATTCTATTATTGGGAAAATGTCATACTCATTTTCAACTTAATGCCTAAATATGCATGTGCTTGTTTTTCATCATGTGTATAAACACGAGACTTAACCAAATTTGAAAGTATATACAAATGTCATGATTCATTAATCTCCACATCATGTTGTTCCAAGAAAAAATTAATGATTAATCTAAACCCAACCAACTTGAAACCCAACCAACTTGAAAAAATTAATGTTCTTTAGAAACATTCTTCCAAAAATATAAATTAAGAGAAATGAAGTATGCCATTACAGTCATTTGATGACCAAATGATGGCCGTATCTTCAAAAAAATGGTCAATATTTTTAGCTAACATATACAAAACATTTCCAGCATCACAATGTTGGAAAATGTTGACATTGTATTTACTCCGAGTAGATAAGGTATACATTATTAATGTATTCCAAACATAGGAATGATAGATGAAAGGCTTCTACGCGTAGATACCTTGGATGTCCATTCTAGATACCATGGATGTCCATTCTATATTTTGCAGGTATAAAATTCATTTGTTGTTTAAATTTTATAGGTGTTGAAAAGTTGTGTCTTTAAAATGCAACAAGAAACACTCAACACTTAGGGTGATCTATGTATGCATTGGATTCAACAAATATTAATTTTTCTTAGAAGTCAAAGGATGAGATCAACAAGAATGAAATTGTATAATCTAGTACATAAAACTCAACTGAATTACTATGTTTAGTGTTTTGCTCATGTGTGTTGATTTATTATTTCTAAAACAAGGCTTGATAATTCACAAAATGAAGGTCCAAGATATAAAACCCAACTCAATTACCATGTTTAATGTTTTTCGATATAATTGTTAAAGTAAATTAACTTCACTCTCCTAACACAAGGAAGATAGGATGAATAGAGTAACACATTAAAATATTTTTCACCAACTCAACGGAAACAGACATAACACATCAAAATTATTATATATCTATAACTTAAAAATTATTAATTGTGATTCATATATGTACAACTTATACCTTGTTTTTAAGTATTTACACCAATATTATGAATATACAAGATAAATGACTAATCATCTTTGATAAAAATCACATGCATATTCCATTAGAAGTGCCTTTCTATATGTATAAGTTGAGATATGGTTAAATGATACATGATATATGTAATTGGGTATCCTACCTCCATGTTCCAACAATATATAGGTTGCAACACAATTAATTCATAGATCCTCTCCAAATATTATGTATTGTATTATTGTGTTATGTATGCACACTCAATTTCCTACATATATTAGAATTTTATGTGTTTACCATCATATAGAGGATTATATTTTTCTTTGAATTTATTTTGGTCTTCACTTTGTCTCAGACTATATTACAAGTTTGTATAGTTTTTGTTTTTCACTATTTTATTTTATATAATCATCTCTCATATTGAGTTTTGAATTTTCTCATTAGTCATTTTCTACAATGTGGGACTTAGTATATAATTATTATTAGATTATATATTCGACAAGGCAACATTGGAGAAATTTTGAGGTAAAAAATGGGTCTAAAATAAAAAATGTTCTTTTAACATCAAATTTAAAAGAACCAATAAGATTCAAGATGACCATGTCAACCATAAGGGTAAATAATTTTGGATGGAAAGAAAAAAAAACTACTTTTTTTATTGTATTTTTCGAATTATCTCCTTGTAGGTTTATTCAAATTTTAATTGTAGGAACTCACTGGATGTGAAATTTGAGTGATGTAGAATTAAATTCTACATCCAATGAGTACCCACCTTGCAAAGTCTTGATAGACTCACATTGATATAACATAAAAATACATGAAAAATACCATGTCATTATTTGAAAGTAGGACACGTTTCCCTCCTCCCATAGATCTGAGTCTTTCGAAGATATACATAAGTATTTCGATGAGATCATTGCAAAAGAAATATCAATATACAATATTGTTGACCCACATATGTGTTAAGTCTTTCAAAATTTATTTCTCTTGTACATTTCGACACTTAGAAATTTTTCGCTTGATTGAGGGTTCATAAGTTATTTTCTTTCTTGCTACAAACTTCTGCCACCTCCAAAAGGCACCATTGTGTTTCACCATATTCATTTTGCACTATTACTTAGAATACTTTTGTGTTTCTTGCAGGTTTTTCACTTCTTCACGTTGAAGGTTGAAGCTCCTTCATTACAAAAATGCACAACCATGTTCCGTGATCCTCATCTTGCACCATACTTAGAATATTTTTCAAATGTTTATTGCGGGTATGAGTCACTTACCCAATTCATTTTATTTTCACCACGATAGGTTTGATCAACCGATTTATATTACTTAGTCATTTTCTCAAGCCTTTTTCTCTCTCTCAATATCTCAATACTTACTCAATTTTTTATTTCACTGTAGGTTTGTAGGTCATAACTCTTTAAAACTCTTTTCCCCTCACATCTGACTAATGCAATCTCATACTTAGTCATTTCTTGAGTTGTCACCGCGGGTTTGTAGACCCACAGGTTTTCCTTTAATTCTAACATCTCTTGACACACATCCGATCCTCTGTTACTTCGCAGTATACATGTATTGTATTATAACTTTCCCCAAAGTACATTTAATGCTAATCTTACAGAAAATAACAAGTGATTAAAATGTTAAAAGGTTGTTATTAATGACAGAATTCTCTAGGCCATTCTGCATCAATTCAAATTTAATTCACATTTATATTTCCTTCGAAAGAAGATATTAAAGTTATATTATGGTAAAAGGGCTTATTTTGAAATTAACGTTCTAAAGTGACTGTACATTAGTTCGCCAACTTCATCAAGTATGACAACGAGAAGAAGAGAACAATTTTGCAAGGAACTATAAACTTGTTTGGATGGAAGGATCAGACATTCCAATGGTCAAGATCATACTGGTATTATTTATCACTACCACTACAGGAAAGGAATGTGAACAAATCTTGGACATCGGGGATTGCCTTAGCACGTTGTGTACCAAATTTTTTTGACTCCAAAGAAATAGTTTTGTGGTGCATGGATAAATATGACAAAGATCAGAGGATAATTCAACTTAAAGAAGAATCTACCATTTCTCTAGCACCATCAATATTTAAGAATATTTCGAAACTCCCAGAGCTAACTATTACATTCAAAGGAGATGATGCCAAGAATTTCCTGAAAGAAAGAAACACTGGACTAGAGTTTCTGCAAGAATATCTTGAGGACTCGAAAATGATGTCGAAAGACTTAACCAATATCTATGTCAGTTTGTTAAAAAACCCTTATCAAGAAATAACATGGATTTTCTCTAGAGTAGCAGGTCAAGAGTCTACAACCACCATTCCCCAACTGGCTTTGTACATTTTACATTTTGCAGTTCATGAAAAAATGAGTTTTGATTGGAAAAAAATCATTTATGGAGAAATATCTTTTCAATTATCAAATTTAAAAAAGAATACATAATTTATATGTCTTCATACTTAATCTTCACTATCACCTACTGTCATGTTTTCAAGGGTTTGAATTTGGGAAGACAAGTTAATTGTAAAATTGACCCAGTACATATGTGGTACCCAACCTTATGGAAACACAAGGTTACGTATCGTTTTTATGAAGTTCATAATGCATTTGTTTCTTCCTTCAAGATACTTATCTTTGGCATGAAAACATCAATATTATCTTTGGAACCAACGACTTTCCTGGACAAAAAAGGGGAGCATTGAAGCCATGAAACATTACAGTGTTACCAACATTAATCGTTCTCAAGAAAAACCCATGTATCTCCCGTATTATGTATCTGACGATATGTTTGTTGTGGAGGTTTCTAGACAATACAAATCTTAGCTTCACTTCTTTCATGAAAAAAGAAAGAATAAATTCATGCCTTTACCTTGGAGAATTGGGGAAATTCTGTTGAGAAGTATTTCAAATATTGATGAATTTGCAGTGTAGTTTGACCGAGTACACAGAGCAAGAATTCAAAAGTTGGCTAGTTAGCTATGTGAATAAAAATGAAGATATCAAAGACATGTTGTAACAAATTTCAATTGACTTTAGAGATCTTGAAAGCACATTATTTGACATTAAATTCAGGCAGGAGATAACCATCATGCCTATGAGGGAATACATTGGAAATTGGTTAAACCAAGCTTTAATCAAAGTAACTAAAGAAGATCAAGCAAAGGAGGTTGGCACCGATCATGTAAATGTAGCAAAAGAGAATACAAAAAGAACATCTACCACCAGAGAATGAGTGAGAGAAATCCATCATAGTGATTAAATTGATCACATCCTTCTCTGTTCTTTTCTCTTCTCATTCAGGAATGGTCCAATTTTGTCTTGTCATTCTTGAGAAAACATAACTAATTATGATCGGTTCTCTCTGTCTTCTTTTCAGGTTAAGCAATTTTCCACTTTCATTTGATGGTTCATGGGAGCCCAATCCCAGTCCATTTTGGACAAATGCATTTTTATTTTCAGACTATTATTATTTTTGAAAATCCCAAAGAACTGTTTTGGGGTTAAAATTTAATGATATCTTGAACTATGAGTTTTTGAGCATAATATATTTGAAGTTTTCCTATCATATTGTTTCCTATTTTGAATGAAAAACTCTTTTAAAGTTATCTCAATTGTGGGCCTTTGTATTTTTTTCCCATGAATGTGATTAAAATATGATACTGTGATGGATGTGAGAATCATATTATATTTCATGTCACTGTGATTTATTTCTATACAATATTTCTGCATATGTTGTATTAAAATATTTGAATATTCATGATCCTCTTCTCAAGAATTCTTTTGTAAATGTATATTAGTTCTCAATCAACAATATTTTGCATTTTTATTGAGTGATAAAGATTGGGTTTTTTCTATTTAGTACTTTCCCTTTTTGATATTTTGGTTCGAAGATATTCAAGATTTATCTCTAAGAAAATACAGAGGAGTACCACATCTATAAAAATGCAGGGGGGACATTTCTATCCACATGAGGTTACAATTTGGACCTTAACATATCTAAACATCAACAAATACTTATTCTAATACATAATGCAATACAATTAAACAAAATGTGGGATTCTCATTCTTTGTTTATTATAAGATTTTGGGTTTGTTACCTCCCAAACCTACACTCAAAGATATTCAAAGTTCCAAAACCAAGTGAAACCCTATAGGCACCGAGGAAGGTTTCCTATTTTCACCACAATGAATCTTTGTCTCACTTTAGACTGACTCTCCCATAGCTCAAGTGGGCATTACCTAAAAAATAATGTGTAAGATATTCTTTAGAAATAAAAAAGGATGGTGGATTACCAAGACTAGTGCCTATCTGATTAGCGATGGAGTCAAGATAAAAAATTAAGAGGGTTTGAACAATATGGAAGGACATGTAGTTAGGATATTACAAAATTTCACAAATTAACCATATGAATTTACTTCAATACTACGTTGGAGATTAAAGGAGGGCCCTTTCAAAGATGCTCCTCACAACAATTACAAAATCAACTAGATAATAATGTATAACCATGAATTATAAAGGAAAACCACAAATGATATCATAAATGAAGTATACATAAATAGGAGTCCCTCTTTATAAAATTATTAGCAAACATTACTTTTTTCTTCAAATTATAATTTCACCCAAGATCAAGACAACCTAAATGTGTCACGTTTAACCTTGAAACCCTAGCTAGGGAATCCCTCAAAACATAGTGAACAACCTTAACAAAGTCATTGCAACAACAAAAATACTTCAACAAATAAAATTATTGCATAAAGGAAAAGGGAGGGTTTCACCTCAACCTAACATCCTCTTCTTGGAGAAAAACTACCCTTCTCAAAGATAAATTTAAATATATATATACTAGTAATTTCCGACCATCAAATCAACCCAATAAAACATAAAAAAGATGAAGAAGCCGACTTTAAATTCCCCTTGACTTTTTCCTTCCAATATATATTTAACTAATCTTGGAGGTCATCTTCCACAACTCTGATCATGCCTCTAGAAAATTCATTTCTCTTCTACTTGTACCTTTCTCCATCCCAAATTAGAGATTCTCCCTTCTAGGGTTTGAGGAGGTAAAAACACTATTTTAATCCATGGAACGTCTCTTATTTTATACAATGCACCTCCTTAGGGATTCCTTGTAAACTTTGTAACCTTATTGAACCCTAAAACCCCCCTTTAGAGAGATATTGAACCCTAGCGCTCCTCTTTTAACCTTCAAATGTGTTCACACTTGGTCCTTTTTAGCTTATAGATCAAGTTTTAACCTGGGATTTGTTTCACATTTTGTATAGGTACACTTTCCACTTGAAAACTTTATACCTTCTTAGGGTATGCTTTAATTCTTTGTTTAAGGGTTTGGACCATGTCAAATGTGCCACATGGTGTTTCCTCATGCAAAGAAAAGTCTAAATATGTAGAGCATGCCTCAAACCAAGTTCCCTTGCCCCACATGTCTCAAAGGTGATACATGCCTCCAAATATGTGGAATACACCTTGAAAAATGTGTAATTCCCCATAAAGTCACTTTAATGTTCTTTAAATAGTTTATTTTGTCCCAAACATCCATCCTATAAGGGGGTAGACTCATGATCAAACAACCAAATCGATCTCTTGAAGTTGAGCACTGCTTAGACCTCCTTTGGTTGAATGAAGGCTTCCACTACCACATGGTCTCATCTAAGCTATGATGTTCCTCCTTGAACCTATTTCCCTGCCACCTGTCATGCCCAAAGCCTTGCCCAAAATAACGTGTTTTGTTCTCCTTGTCATTTCCATGCTCTAGACCTTCAACATGAAGGGTGTTTCTTTATTTGGATGCATTTGACCCCAACGTTACCATAATTCATGCTATGGGATATTCATGAAGTAGGGTGTTCATGTTATAGGGATCCCTTCTTACCCCTATAAATCACCAACACAACAACACCATTAATGGTGCAAGAAATGTAATAGGGGCCATGTAATCTAGTGCCTGGAAAATCCCATCAGGTTGTGTTTGCTATTGAACTCCAAGGGTATTTTGCCATTCTTGTTAAGAAAGGACCATGAAAATGTGAAAAATAAACCATGCATTTTCAAGGAGGGAACATGGTTAATAATTTCTCATTCATTCCTTGCATGGATGGATTCTTATATTGAAAATTTAACTAATAGCATGCCATTGTTTGAACGTAGGCCAAGATTCCCTTCTTCGATAATTTTGAGTCTTTTGAAGATATATATAAGCATGCCGATGACATATTTGCAAACGAATATCCATGTATATTTATAATGATGCATGATATGTAGTGAAACAAAAGGTGGGGTTCTCATTCTCTGTTATACAAGCCTTCATATTAATTGTTTCTTATTTCTTCTTCCCATGGATGAAATATTGTCTTGCAAATTTAACTAATAACACACCATCATTTTAAAGAAGGAAACAATTCTCTCCTACCATAGATTTGATTCTTTTAAAGGTACATGGAAACATGCCGACGATATTGTTGCAAAGCCAATATCCACATATTCTTATAAAGATGCATTATTTGCAGTGAAACAAAAGGTAGGGTTCTCATGCATTCATTATTTCAAGCATACAGTTTTGTTTGTTTTTTATTACCATTTCAGAATCAATATAATATTATCCTAAAAATATATTAATGTGGTGCAGGTAGAATTGAATAGATATCTTTCATATCTTTCTTCCGATAACGATGCTAGTTCTAATGGGAGAGGGGAAGGAGGGTTGAGTGTGAGATCAACTAGAGGTGATCTTATGAAGGAAATCTTTCAAAGATGTATGGACTATTTTCATTCTTAAGGAGGGTAATTCTATCATGAGAATGAGAACAAGGATGATATGGAGGTGTCAATGTAGTTCAAGCATATTTTCAATAAGTGGAACCCCAACCCGCTTCTGTAGTTGGACACTGATTTTGTACTTAATGGGCACTTATATTGCATTAATCCATCCTCAACACATGGGTTGTGATTGTTTTGCACAAACAAGGTAAAAGTTACTTACAAAGGTGAAGTTAAGTTGATGGAATATGTTGGTCCATTGTACAAATATGGAGATGGGATGATCTTGAACTGATATGTGAAGAGTGTGAAAACATATGGACTTTTGAAAAACTATAACCATGGAAAAGAAAACCATCAAAACAAAGGAACATTTATCTATATTGATGGAAGGATAACACCTTCGGTAAATGTTGCAGGGTTTATAAATAGTTCACACCCAAATACCATGAACAAAAAACACAATTTTATGTTTGAGTAGTGTGAAGGAATTTTACCTAATCTCTACGCAGTCTATAAATCCCAAAACAAATATGAATAGTGTGAAGGAAATTAGATTGTGGTTGGTGCAACAAGAACAATAATTGCAGGGGAAAAATTATTGATAGACTATATTTTGAATAAAGTATAATTTGACCTTATTTGAATGATTACACTATAAATATTAATTGAAATTGGCCTTGTTTCCTTATGTAACATATTTTACCACTAATTGATATACCAATGCCGTTTCATTCATTTTTTTTTATAGATTACTTTATGCAATCATTTGTGTTATTTTTAAGTGTCCATGCATCATTTAAGAGTTAATCATAAGATGTACATGATTTTAGTGAATGTATTGTATTAATCTATAGTGAATATAGTGGATTATTTAAATTATAGTAATTCTATTTAATGTATTGGATTAATTTTTTATTTTATTTGAGAATAATGCTATATCCATGCAACATTTATATGTCTAACTTTGGGTTAAAAAATAGATTGTTGCATGAATTCTCCATACATGATAGGATAAATACATCACAACACCTCCTCTCTTAGCCTAAAACAACCCCCAAAATGGGTTAAACATATTCAAATAATAAGAGTACACTTGGGTCCACAATCCAACTCCAATGTTGGGTGCTCCTTTAAAGAAGATGTTTTAACCTTGTAAAAGCTAATTTAAGGCTACATGACACCTCATAATAACCTTATCCAAAGGAGGTCGACACCCCTTTAGGTGAGCGAAAATTTACTTGCGAAATATGTCAAAGGCCCCACATTGAATCTCCAATAGTGAAACATGCCTCTAAATATATAAAGTGCCTTGAACAATGTGTAACAACACCCAAATGAACCTCAATGGAAATATATGTCATAAGATACACAAAAGTGCCTCCAAATGTGTAGAAACTCCTCCAAATATGTGGCAATATCCTGATTTGTCATAAGAATGGGGTCTTAGGTGAATTATCACCCTCATCTATTCATGAAATATACTACCTTGATCAATCATGAGTGATACCTAGGCTAAGATCAAACCTAACTATGTGCTCCAAGATTCTTCTCACCACTTGCAATTATCACTAATATCAAAAGGGTTAACAACCGATCCACTATGCTTGTTGAGCAAATAAATCCTTTGAAAATGAAAAAATAACCATCCATTTCATGGGGTAGCAATGATTACACTCATTATGGTTAGTTCACAATGATATACTCAAGGTTTTCACTTGCCAATATTTTATACACTAACGTGCCATAAATATGATGATTTTTGGTTTGCTTCCATGTAGGTAATTAGAATGATATTGACATTAATGGATCATCCTTTAATATAATATTGTCTTTATGTTTCTACTAAGATTTATTGAGATGAGATGAATGGATTGATATTCCTTTCCACATGCATTTTTTTTTATGTGATCCCTCTCTCACAATTATGTGTTTTTCCCTTTGAAAATAAATCACACCGACAATCTAGAATAGTGTTGCTTGCTTTCATGACTTCGAATCATACAATTATGACAATTCATGGTCGTAGTAGTTCAATAATGTTGATGAATCAATGGCATTATCATGCTACTAGAACTATGAATCATAATTTATGTTTGTGTTGAAGTTGAGACTGTATGCAACATTCCTCCACATCACTGGTAGTGTTTTTTAGAAGGCATAATTGCAGAGTTGTGGGACATGGGTTGCATAGAAAAAGGTCCCCATAGACATCGATATATTGATGTTTTCACCATTGTTTTAGATTCCTTATCATCGACTAATCAACATGCATGAACATCATTTTTTACCAAGGTAGCGTTGATCTCATGCCTAATTTAAACACTATGAAGTTGCTTCAGATCATCATTTGAATGACATTTCAAGCCATTGCTATATAGAAGTTTCTAGAGGGATGAAAACCTTGCACCTGTCAACCTATCAACATGAAAAAATGTAGGTATACTGACATTCCTAGCTACAAATATTGATATAGAGAAATACATTAAATGACGTAAAACCTAATGTAAATTAAAATGGGATAATTTTCTTAAAAGGATTGATTTTGACATGTAAACATTGAAACCACATTGTATAAATGTCATTTTTTAACCTCAAATGTAGTAGTGTTTCATGGTTACGTGAATGCAGATTGTGCAAGGGATGTAGATGACATAAAATCTACTAGTGCCTATGGATTTACCTTGTTTGGAGGAGCAAGCAATAGTATGACCTAAAGGCGATTCATTGTTTCCTTATCTAATATTGAGGCAGAACACATAGCTACTATTATGTTGTCTAAAGAAGTAATTTGGTTAAGAAGGTTATGTGAGGGAATTAGATTCAAGCAAGGAGGATTAGTTGTTTGTTGTGACAACCAAAGTGTTATAGATTTATTAAAGGATGCTACATTACATGAAAGAATTAATTGAGATATATAATTTTAGTCCCATTTTGTGAGAGAAATGGTAGATAGCGACATAGTTACCTTGAGGAAATGTAAGATAGAATAAAATATTGGAAATGAATTTCCATAATTAGTGTATGGGAATGAATTCATTGTTAGAATATTCAAGAATACTGAGAGGGGGAGGTGAATCAATATAGATTTATTTCAAAAATTTTAACCGTCAATAACTACATAAACATTAACCATTAATCATGTCATTCATCATCAAATAAACTCATACATGTTGCACACAAATTTTTATGTGGAAACCCAACTGGGATAAAACCACAAAACTTTTCTTAAGTAGTTTCAACATTTTACAAGCACCAACTTGAAGGAAGCACCCACTCCTTGAGTTTTCCAGAACCTTATGGAAGGAGACACCAATCCCCTTGGAATATTTTAAATGATAATATAAGATCAAATCAACCTTAAAATAAAATCCCAAAATCACTTCTTAAATTTGCATATAAACCTTTACCTCAAATATGCAAACTTGTAAGAGTTGCCATGAGATCAATTTTCCGTTTTTGTTTTTAAAAATTAGACCTTGGATATTAGAATATATTCTCCTTCTAATGCACCAAGTGGAATTCAATTTGGACTTTACAAGCTTCAGATATAACCATTTTATCTCAAACTCCTGTTTGGGACTAGTTTCTGGATTAGTCACAAACCCTAACTTCCAACAAGTATAAACCCGTACCTATAATGAATCCAAATATGAAACTTGTACCCAATATCACTCGATATATTGTCTGAAATTCCTCCAAGTTATTCTCCTTTACTCATCTTCCAAAAACATTTATAGTGAAAATGGAAATATGACTCATTTTGAAGAAGAAAAACCCTAGTTTTAAAAACCTAACTTCCACTGAGTACAACTCCAAACCTATAAGGAGTCAAGACCTAAAATTCGTACCCAAGATTCTTTGCTATCTCTTATAAAACAACTCCAAGTTTCATTATTTGAATAATTCTAGAAAAAAAATTATATAAAAAATTATTAGATGACCTTCAAAGAAAACCCTAGAACAAATCATCACAAGACTCCATCTTCCCTTGGAATTTCTCTCTTATTCACTTCATCTTCCCTTGTAAATTCACTCCTCTAGGCTGAAATTCACTCCTCTTCCTTGACTAGGTCGAATTGGTGTAATCCAAATGATAAATGATGCTCTTATTTATATGAGTCTTCTCCACATGAAGGGGTGAGACCAAGGGTCACAACTTTTGGGTCACACCTCTTCCTTAAGGATGAACGACCTTAGGGGCTTCTTTACTTTTCTTTAGGGGCTTCTTCTCTTGGATTTAGGGGATTCTTTTCTTGGTTTTACGGGATTCCTCACTTGAATTTAGGGGCTTCTTCAATTGGTTTTAGGGCTTCTTCGAGGCTCCTTCAAGGCTCTATTTGTGTACAACTCAAAGTGGGCATGTTGAAACAACCACATGGTATCTCATCCCATGAGGGCCATGCTTAAAACATACATCATAAAGGGACCACTTTGGAGTTATATACACTTATGTCAAGGATCCTTCAAGGCTCTTCAAGTGGACACATCATCATCACTTTTAGGGACTTCTGGGCTTTGCTTTAGGGATTGTTCTAAGGTTGACATCAATGACAACCAATTTTCCAACATTCACTTGATGCATGGATTTCATTTGGAATACTACTAAAAAATAGATGATTCTTGAGTGGTAAAATGTTGGAAAACATACCAACCAACAAAGAGGTTTTGATACATGGTTTCTACACATTATTTTGTCACTTGGTTTTGGTACATGGATTTGTGACCTAGGTTTGTACCATGAGAAATCGTTATATGTATCTCATTGTATGGTTGTATAGTGTGCATGTATATGAGAAGTGAGATCTAAAGGAGTGAGCTATTTGGTAAATTTATATTTAAGCTCACATAAGGATTTAATTGTCATGAAATACATTTTAAGTTTGATGTACCGCAAAATATAAAGTTTATTGCGGTGATTTATATGACCCAACTGATTTGTAGTGTCCATTGGTGAAATGCTCTCTATTTATCTCATCTCCTAGGTTGTGATTTATCTCTCTAATTTTATCATCGAATTATTATTGGTTATTATTAATTCGTTGTGGGATTATTTTCTCTTTTTGTTATAATATGTTATGTTGCATCTCTCAAAGTTAAAAATTGGTGTCAAAGCTCATACTCCATTTTCTCTCTAATAGAGTCCAGTTCAACCTTTGAACAATTCCATTGTAGATTGTATGGGGTAGTTTTTTGCCTTACAATGTGATGCATTTGACAGAATTGGTCAAACTCTAATACTCATAGCTTGTGATATACTTGATTGCAGATTTATCTTTATTAAAATAATTATTTAAAGTGGTGTGTGGGTCTACAACCTTTTGTTGCATTCCTTCCTTTTTTGTTCCAAATAGTTATTATGTTTCTTTCTACATGCATATTTCTAGGTAAATTTTCCCGAAGGGTTAGCTCAATATCTTGAACCATCCACCCATGGCTTGTTGCATATGAAGAGGCCATAGGTTACAGGTTCAAATCCAGTTGGTTCCCTAGGTGTTACTAGTGACTATATAGTTTTTGGTGGTTGAAGCACACTCCATCTAGATATTCCAGGGAAGGGGAAGGGGATCTTGGAAGGTTTTACTTGGAAAACTATATTTTTTAGGTCAATATTTCATAGACCTAAGTATGGTTGAATATATAAATTTGTTGTTGTGTGCTAGGTTGTTTGTATATTGTTTAGAGTGGAAATCCTAGGAGATTTTCCTTAATTTTTTTTCTTTCTTGGTCAACATTTAGTTGACTTAAATGTAATTAAATATAGAAATTTGTTGTTATATACTAGTTTGTTTGTTGTTTGTATATTGTCTCTATTTTTTTTATATATATAAAGAGCAATTATGCTTTTATATTCAGTGGTGTTGATGCCTTCTTTTTCGTTGTGATCTTTGTTTTAATGCATTTATATTAGGGTTCACATTTTTTTTTCCATATATAAGAAATGTTTTTTTCTTTAACATGTAACAATTATTTGGTCACCTTACATTGTGTTTTACACTTTTGTACTTTGATATGGAAATGGAATTTGGTGTGACAAGAAATATCTGTCTAAGATGTTTATTGTTAAAAAATGAGATAGAAATAACACAACAAGAAAGCATGCACATAAATGGACACTAGATATTTACCTTGGAAACCCTTAACTGGGAAAAACCACACTTAATAGATATGTATTAACCTTGCCCAAAATGGCCCCAAATCACTCATTCACTGAGTACTTCATCTTCAATGAGCTTGTACCTATGCTTCATTTCCATGTGTCATTCACCATGGTTCATAAAACCATGAACCATCACTTCAATTTGTGTGCGTATCTTTCTTCCACATGTCCCTCACTTTACCAAGAATTTCATAAGCATGGATATCAACATCAAGCCACTCTCATTGGAGATTCTAGGTCTACCTGGCTCTGATACCATGTTAAAAAATGAGAGAGTAATAACACAACATGAAAGCATGCAGATAGAGCCAATATTGATCTTGGAAACCCTTAAGAAGGAGAACAAGCACCTCCAATCCAGGTCAACAATGACCACTTGAGGCTACAAGAGGCTTAATATAATGAAGTATTTCAATCCATTCAATAGGATTCATTAATTACAACCCTAATTCCTTTACCTGAATTAGATTACAATTAAAAGACATACATGGCGTTGAGATAGCCATACAAAGACATGCATGGAGTGGAGATAGCCATGCAAATATTCACATCAAATACCATGGGCTCATAAACCACTAATTGTAAACCCAAAAGTGACCAATATTAACTGAACATTCATCCCTTTAAACTTGACTTGTGTTAAACACCTACCCTTCTCAAGTTTTATAAACTAGGTATCAAGAATACAACATGCCACCCTATCACCTAGATCTACATCTAGAATTTATATCGATGAACCATCAAACTAGGGGTATGCATGCCTAAATAGGTATTACAATCATATTCCCATTTGCATGTGATAAAATAAAACCCCGTAAAAATAATTACAATTGTATTCCCAAGCACATGATGCTATGAAACATGAACATATTTCATTGCATGCATCCCTCATGCTCCAAATACAATTACATAGACCAAGTACTTATCTTGCGATTGTATTCTTGAGCACATCATTCAAGAAGCATCTACCAACTTCTTTACCAACATCCCTCCTCGCCCCAAATAGAGTGAGCCAAAGTACTCATTGACCGAGTACTTATTCCTTAATGCACTTCCACCTATGCTCTGCATTGATCCACTGTATGCCTGAGCAAATGATGCAAGAAGCATATATCAACTTCTTTACTAGCATCCCTCCCTACTCCAAATATAGTGAGCCAAAGCACTCATTCCCCAAGTGCTTAATCTTTAATGTGATTTTTCTATGCTCCACATGAATGCACTGTATGCATGAGAAATTGATGCAAGAAGCATATACTATATTCTTTACCAGCATCCATCCTTTCTCTAAATAAAGTGAGCCAAAACACTCATTCATCGACTACTTCATTTTTAATGTGACGTTCTCTATGCTCCATTTCCATGTGTCATTCACCATGGTTCATAAAACCATGAACCATCACTTCAATTTGTGCAAATATCTCTCTTCCACATGTCACTCACTTACCAAAAATTTCATAAGCATGGATATCAACATCGAACCACTCTCATTGGAGAGTCTAGATATGCCTGGATTTGATACCATGTTAAAAACTGAGAGAAATAACACAACAATAAAGCATGTGCATAGAGCCAATATTTATCTTCGAAACTCTTAAGCAAGAGAACAATAACCTCCAATCCATGCCAACACAAATTACTTGAGGCTACCAGAGGCTTATTACAATGGAGTATCTCAAGCCATTAAATATTATTAATCAATTACAACCCTAATTCTTTTACTAGAATTAGATTACAATGCAAATACATGCATTGCCTTAAGATAGAAATGAAAAGACATGCATGGAGTGGAGATATCCATGTGAAGACATGCATGGAAATGCATAGCCATGCAAGGACATGAATTGTAATCCCCCCTAGCCCAATTGAGGGACATTATGATGCGGAAAACTCACAAAAACAAAATTCTTTCTAACTAATTAAATTCCTATAGATTTCAGCTAAAAATTATAACCAAATTTATCTACTGTCTACAACCATAAAATAGATGCATCTACAATAGGATAAAATCAACATGAAATGAAGCTAAACAACTCATTACAACATCATATAAATCATTATTAAACACAACGTTCATGCATAACAATTAAACCCATAAAATAACACAGTAACATGATTAAACACTTATCTTTTATAACATATGTGAAATTGAATTCTTGGAAAGGATGATCCACCCAACCATAGAATTTTTGTTCCAAATATCAATAGAAAATCACCCTCGATATGAGGCTAGCAATCCACAAAAGGAGGTGGTCTCCCACTGTCCACTCACAACTCATAAGACTCACAACCCACTGGTATCTTCCTACAACTATCCCGATTTTCCACTAGCTCTCTTCCTCTTGACTTGCCCAACCCAAGGAATGTACCCCTTCATTGATCTCAGTTCCTCGGTCGTCCCATTTGTTTATTAGGGTCACTCTATCGTAGGTAGCTAACAATATCTCAACTGGGAACTCAAAGGAATTCAATCAATTACCAACAAAAACAACAATAAACACTTGTTGTTTTAGTGAAACTCACTATGGAGTTCACTCTTCAGGCCTTACAACCTAGATCTTCAATCTTCAGCTCCAAAACGCTCCAAATTCACTCCAACATTCTCTATAATTCTCCCTCCATGGTTGCATTAGCTCCAAGCTCTCTTTCTTTTTCTCTCCTTGCTCCACATGCACAAAAAGTCATTGTGTAAAAAGTGTTGTCCCAACCCATACAAATTTCCTCCCTTTGGCTTGTTTTCTTGACTCACACACTTCCTCAAGATGATTGTACTTAGCTCCCATGTGCCCAATAACTATGGGATGTGACTACTCACACCCACCCTCTTACATGTATTCAATGATTGGTTTTTGGAACACTGAATCATAAATTAAAAGGTTCATATGCCAATAACAAATTTAGGAAAAATGGGTTGAATTAATATACATGGGTAATTTCACCTTGGACCCCCTCTTAGGAAATATCTTAGATCCTCCCCTCTCTTGTTGATTAATTCAACCCCCATCTCTATCCATGTCCCCTTAGCTACTGAAATCACATTTTATTATTAAAACATTCAAAAATACAATTCACATATTACATCAAGTGGCCATAGCCACATATTATATCTACATTAAGCATTAATTAAACTGGGGATTATAGTGGGGATGTTACATGCATATCGATGCATGCATGGTGTGGAGATAACCATGCAAAGAATCACATCAAATACCATGGGCCTATAAACCACTAACAATCAACCCAACAATGACCGACTCTATGACCTAGTCAATCTTAACCCAACATTTATGAGTATTCATTTATTTGCATATGAAGTGGGCCAATTTTTTTCATAGTTCCCCGGATTTGTTGTCATAGTATTACTTTTATTTTTATTTCAGGTTCTTTCAATGTGTATTTTTTATTGTAATATTTTATTTATCAAACTTGAAACATATAGATTTCTTCCCATGCATTCAAAACGATTTAATGTGATAATAACTATATTGCATTTGTGGTGGAAATCACATATAATATACAACACTTTTTGTTTCAATATAGATTGGCTTGGTTAAGTAATAAAAAGTTTTCAAAAAAAACTCTATCAAAGTCCAATAGATTAATAATCTCGCTCACTCAAAGATGAATGTATCACATCACAAACAAGAAATTCATTGCTCTAATTTTCTGTCTGTAATGACAATGTAGAAATATAGATATCAAATTTTCACATATTCAACTGTCTCTCATGGCTAAATATTATCTACATATAATCATGAATAATACCTACATTTCCATGGATTTTGTATATGCATTTCATTTCTTTACAGATTAGGTTATTTCATCACTCAATTGATTTTTATTTTGAGGAGATTTCAAACTCATGTATTTACATATTACATTTTGTCTTGCAATCGAACTGTTACGACTATGCTTTGCCACAGTATTTTTGAATTCCATTAGTGTACATGGGTTCTTTGCATCAAGACACAATTGCATTGATAGTATAGATATCACTTGACTTCAACCAATATCCATAGTCATATGTATCTTCCCATGTGTATACTTTTTGCATCTATTCATTTCTATATCCATAGGCATATGTATCTCCCCATGTGTATACTTTTGCATCTATTCATCTCTAGAAATTGTCAATTGTATTTTTGGTTATCTTATTGGAATTTGGGTTTAAGAACATTTTTAGATATTTCTTAGGATATTTGATTAGAATAGAGATATAATAATAATAATATACTTTTAAGGTCACGACCAAGCTAGACACCAAATTGGTATATGAGAACTCTTGTTTGTGGGACAAGATCTTTTCTTTCAACTCCCTTCTCCATATATATAATTTTTTCAACTCCCTTCTTCACACACACACACACACACACACACATAATATATCTGAGTATATGAAAGAAATATGTTGTTCTCCACACCACCATTGTCTTCTCAAAATCTGTCTTCCAACTCCCCCACCAAATTCCCTCCCTCTCAACACACATGACTAAGCTTTGCTATTGGGTGATAAAAGCCTTATCTTAAGTATTACAATGTAATGATGGCACATGGATAAGTATAGGAAATACCATAACTTATCTTTGACTCAATAAGCTTTATCCTTTGGTAATAATCGTTTATTTCAAGCTTCATGGTGTATTATTTATGCCATGAGGGTGAGTTATTATTTATGGCATGAGGGTAAGTTTAAGTGCTAGTATGTATATATTTGGTGATAACCCTTTATTTCAAGCATCATGGTGTATTATTTATGGCATGAGGGTAAGTTTAAGTGGTAGTAGGTATATATTTGGAAATAGGATTAGTTAACATTGTATTCAACTTTATGTAATTTTTATGTCTTTTTCTTTTTTTAAAGTAAATTTTTTTATTACCTTAAATAATCTGCATACCAGTATACATGAATAAACTTGCCACCAATTTTTCCATACATATGGAAACTAGAAAAAGTGGCCTTCGAGAGAAAACATTCATGTTTTTGTTAATGTTTGAGAAAAACTAGAAAACAAATTAGTACTAAACATAGCTGTAACTATGGCCACTCTTAAATTTGATGCATATCAATAGAAAATAAAACTAAGCACTAGGAGAACCCATGGTGCCATCGCCACTTGGGGGTTGTGGTCATGTAGGAGTGAAGACATATGTTTGATAACAGGTCAAGCATCTATGCTCGACAAGCTTGCTTGAAAGAGAATCAAATAGAGAATCCAGGCGTCAACTAAGGATATCTTGACAATCAAGTTGATCGACCATATCCATTCTCATGTCGAAGATAAGTTGCATATGTTTCGCTGAGAAAATGCAAGTGTTGGGCGTCTCTAGCTCATAGGCTGCAATATGTTGAGGCACATTGACAAGTTGCACTATCACCGTAATTCTTTCCTCATGCTGAGATGGAGGGGTCTCTTCCTCAATTAGAAAACCTTCCACATATGATGCAGGGTCGACTCTCTGAGGCAATCATCCAGAATTGTGAGAGGGATCCTAAAGGTCTGAGGTAGAGAACAAGATAGAATATGGAGGTACTTAATGATCCACATGATAAAAAAATGCTCAAAAATCAAAGTGTTTGAAATTACTTGAAAATGGTTTCATTGCGTAGATCTCGTTCTCATGATCCCAACGTAACTTGAATAGGCTAAAACATAGTTTGTATAAGGAAGTTATCACGTTCTGTCTTCTTTCCCAAACATGTAAAATTTGTTGACTGTACAGTCCATATAGGCTGGCGTGGCATCTGACTATATAGTTTGTATGAACATACATATAACATGGAAGGGTGATGTGGATTGTTGACTGGGCAGGTGGCGATGTGGTAGGTTGAATTTTCATTGGATGACATGGACCAATCTTCAGTTGACACGTGGTAGTTGTGTGGACTAATGCATGGCCACCATGTGGCACCCCCTCTGTGTGTAAATTTTTTTGGTATGGGATCCGCGGGGGTCGAACCCGTGAACTTCGGTGTGGGAAAATTCTTCACGTAGGTCGAGCCACCATCACACCTACATGTGTTTCTTAACCCTTATGTTTGCAACTCTAATTTAAACTTGAAGTTGGTTTCACTTTAGCGGAAAAAGGGTTGGGGCTTAGCCCCAACCCTGGTCACCAACCTTGCAACCCTACCATACGACCACGAGCATGGAAATAGGAGGGGCTAGCCAACGGGTGTGGGCGGTTAGACAAACACCTTGGCCACATGGCCCATATGGCCGACACCTCCGACGGTTAAGGTGCATAACCCGATAACGATGTGACAATTTCACATTGACTATGTGTGGTTGCGTGAGCTAGGTTTTTGGATAGAGAAGCATGAGGAGGCCGATTTTGCACAACAATGGGTGCATTTTGGTGAGCATAGACGACAGATTATTGGGGAAAACTTCTAGGTGTTGGACACACCGACCACACTGAGAGGGGGGGGGTGAATCAGTGTAGGTTTTTTTTTCAACTTCCCTTCACAAAAATCCTTAGTTAGCAATCACCATTTACTCATTACTTATTGTTGTCATTTATAACCAGTTAAATGTGAACATACATCAACAAAAAATACTAGCAACATATATCATCAATAAGCCATCACCACAAGGAACACAAAGAACACAATATGTATGTACAATTCTCTTTTTATTACGGACTACAATCCTTGGGTTATCAACAACAATTGAATAGAGTTACAACTCCATAAGAGCACCAACTCTACAATGAAAGACTCAGCTTACAAAACTCAGGACTAACTGAGAAGAGGATTCAATCCCCAATAGATACCAATATGTCAACATGTACGTGACCTGTCAGTAGTGCAACACGTGTATGTACGCGCCCTACCAATACTACATCTCGTGTATGTACGCGACCAGTCTGTACTACAACCTGCATATGCCTTGTAATTAATTAGGGTTTTCTCTCTGTGAAAAACTCATATCCTCTGCAATATTTAGTCAAATTCACTTCTGTCTTTCACTGTCCAATATGTACCATAACCAATCACAACATATCTATGCTCTCCCACAACTTACTTATGGTCCTCAACCATGTACCACAAAAAACCATTAGCCATATGCCAAGAAATAAAAGATGCTCCTCAATAAGAAGTATCAATGATAAGTATACTAACACTGTATTTATGTAGATCCGACTTATACAGAAGATCCCATGTAACCACTAGTCTCTCTAGGGAGAATTCTCAAATCTCCATAACCATTTCTCATGCATACATCAAAATCCAAATATTCATAGAAATAAGACATACCTTTTGAACCAATGGATAGATCTGATGTATCTGAGCACTGTAGACCTTCCAGGGAGCTTGATCTCAGAATCTAGAACCTCTGCATCTTCATAATTTCAAGTTTCCATGGATTTACCAAGATGTATGCACCCTAATACACTGTCAGCCTGTGTACGTACACACCCTAATACACTGTAATCCTGCATATGCATCAGTATGTACGCACCCTAATACAATGTCAGCCCGCGTACGCCTCAGAAAATAGGGTTTCTAAACTTCCAAAACTTTCGCCATCAAGATCTCAAACTTATAGAAACTTTGATGTGTCCATGAGATCCTCCAGTCAATCTCTCTCTCAAAATAGATCTTCAAGATATGCTCAAGAGATGTCTTTTATAGGAGACCCTTGCCTCTTATTTATACTCTCCAAGTAGTAGAAGCATCTTCTAGGCCATTTTGTCCACATAGTCACCTATGTCCAACTTTGCCCATTTTTTCACTTGTCCATGTATCCAATAGCCACTTGACCACTTAACCCATTTTCCTCATTTTATGGTTAACCTTCTTATAACTACTTTCCATAATTAGAAAGTTCTCCATTTACTTTATTATTTAAATAATCCTCCTTGACTTTGTCACTTCACTTTATTATTTAAATAAATCTCTTTGACTTTGTCACTTCACTTTATTATTTAAATAATCCTCTTTGACTTTGTCACTTCACTTTATTATTTAAATAATCCTTTTTGACTTTGTCACTTCACTTTTAAATAATTTCTTCTTTGTAAGCACTTTGACTTCTTTGACCTTTTGGGGCTTCAAGCCAACATATGAGGGTCCTCCAACTTCATAAGGCCATAACTCTCAAACTGTGAAGAGTTATGTGGCATTCCACATACCACCGGAAATGGCATGACAAGCACTATCCATATAGGATAGTTTCATTGACAAATTCACTAATTTTCATCTCATTATTTCAAAATTAAGTATGGGTTCTCTAACCATACTTCTAGGATAACTCAATCACAAAGCGTCTTCCCGTGAGGGCTTTCACCATAAGGGGAGAAATTTGGATTTAATCCATTTGTACTTCCTATCAACCATGATATGACACTTAAATGCAAAGTGTCTTCCCGTGAGGGCTTTCACCATAAGGGGACCACTTTGGAGTTCATCCATTTGTAACATCAATCCAACTATGCATCATATATCAATGAAACCACATTGATCCATCTTCATATATGCATCATATATCAATGAAAACTCATTGATCCATCTTCATCTATGCATCATATATCAATGACAACTCATTGATCCATCTTCATCTATGCATGACATCATATGACTATGACTCCACTTGACATCAATCCATTGACGTCAAGAACAATACATGATCCATCAATATACTATGACAATACATTGTTCCTTTCACATCAATCCTTTGGCATCAATGACAACATGATCCAACAATCTCCCCCTTTGGCATTGATGGCAATCCCAACATTGATGTCAACATAAATCATTGATGGCAACATGTAGACAAGGCATTGCTCTACATCAATAGTCATCTCAATCACATCAATGTGACTATCTCCCCCCCTTTGACATCAATGGAAAAGGGTAGTTCTCTCCTTAGGGATACTCCCCTTGCCTCAAATCTCCTTGGGGATGCTCCCCTTACCTGAATGCATTTGATCTTCCTCTGAATAATCTCTCCCATTTTGAACAAAGGATATCACTCTGATGTAATGTTGAAGATATATCGCTCATGCTCCCCTTGTGACCATTGCTCCACCTAGAACTATGCCTCTGTGTTATTTCTTCAAGTATATGGATCCTTTTCAAGTATTTATCTTTGCATCCGATAAATATCTTCTCCTAGAATTATGGGAGGAATAATGACTCCCCCTATGGGTATGTCTCCCCCTATCTTCTCTTCAATATGAAAAATATGTTGTCACTGCAATATGTTTCTACTGCAAATGCTACTGCTCAACTAGAACATAGATCAACCACTCTTTCTATGACGATCCTTGGACCTTTCCATGCATCAAACTTGTGCCATACCATACATCATGAAGCAAAATATATGTCAACAATGAAATAGAGAATCATGAACAAAACATCAACCAAGTACATCCTGTGCCATATTGTGTGCCAACCATGCACAACACCCATGTACATAAACCATGTACATCAATACCATAAAATATGCCATAAGATATCATCAATGGAGTGTATCAACCATATGCCTCTGCAAACATTCCAGCCTTGTTCCTGAAACAAGTGTCATATGCTTCTACCATGAATCAAGTGTCGCAACCATCAAGCATCATAACAAGTGTCTCAACCATATCATCATGTACCAAAGTATATGCTAAAAAAGTAATAGCAACGGTGTACTTTATCCAAGTACTATCACCCACAAACATATACCATTTATGAGTGCATTAACATTGCACTAAACATGTATCACCACCTGTACCAAGCAAGTGCCTCAACCATGCACCAATACCACAAAAAGATGTGTCCTCAAACATGTATGCTATATCCACCATAAACCATGTGCCAATCATACTTCTAGTAGGTGCCTATAACAATGTACCAAATGTGTACCCACACTGCATCAACTATAGATCAATATATGACTCATCAATGGTGTACAACATGACCACCTCAAAAAACCATCAACTACATGTCCCAAAATGTAGCTTAACCATATGCCAAATGCATGCACCAAGATATCCGACAAATATGCATCTAGCAATACATCATAAGATAAATCAATGGAACTCAATTATGCACCAACCATGTATCATAACAAATCTTCCTCAACCTCCATTCACTACAACAAATACTAAGCATCCAAAAATACATGTACTAGAAGTGTGCCTCAATAGATCTAGCTAGCATCATCATGATATATCTCACAACCAAAGTTCCATAACTTCACTGTCACAACCAACATTGTTCCTCAACAAAAAAATGTATCAATCCACACTCTAGGGTTAGTACCATGCATCCAATATATTTTTTCAACACTCAACCATATGGCATCATCATACATACATCAATTATGCATGCCAAGATGTAATCATGAGAACCTGCAAAAAACCATGTTAGACCCTGCAACAAACCATGTCAGACCCTGCAACACAGAGTTATACCATCATACCAAGCTGCAACCCATATGCATAGCCTTTTTCCCAAGAATTTTTACCACATATACGCGGCCTGCTACACAGAAAGCTCGCGTATTTACGTGACTGTTACCATTATAACCTGTGTATGCTTCTGAAGATGACAAACTTGAGCTTCCCTTAAGGCTGCCATTTTGTTCCAATTGTTCAGTTTTCTTCACCCACTTCTGAAGGTGTCCCAGCTTCTCAGAACTTGAGCTTTGAGCTTCCATATTTTCAAAAATGTCTTCCTTCCTCGCTTCATGCCTTCCCTTAGTCAGGCTATATGAAGTCCTCATTATGGAATTTCTTCTTGTGTTCCAACAATCCTGGGATTTGTGTCCAAATCCACTACAACTGTAGCATCTCATGGTGTGACAATGAGAAACAATATGTCCTACTTGATTACATCTCGAACACCTTAGGGTGTTATGAAATATTTCACTATCTTTCCTTCCATAATATCTACATTCCAAATCTTTGTGACCATATTCATTACATGAGTAACATTGACCATGAAAAACATTTTCATACCTTTGATTTGGTGTCCATCTTGAAGGTGTCTCTCTTCTTTGAGGTGTAAAGATGGATTCTTTATGTCTTCCTTTCTTTGTTTTTCTGAAACTTTCCTTGCCTTGTGTAGATGGTTGAATTGCAACATTATTTCCTTCCTTTGAGAGTGAGGGACTTAACTCATGCTTCTTTTAGGTGCTTTCTTCAACATGTGTAGTTTCTTTCTTGTATCCAAGACCTGATTTATCATTTGGTGATCTTTGACTATCCAAGATCTCATTCAATATTGTTGAGTTATTCAAGAATTTGTTTGACTTCTCTACTTTCTTTCTAATATCAACAACTTCAGCTTCCAACTTATGACATGACTCTTCCTTTTCATTTACTTGATTCTTTAGTAATTCCTCTACCCTTTTGGCTTCTTCAATTTGGGTCTTGAGATGGACATTAACTTCAAGACTTTTGCTAATCTCATCATATAGCCTCTTATTCTCTTCTACTTCATTCTTTAGTCTTTTGATATCTTCTTCTTTTTCTTCTAATTGAGTCTTTTTACTTTCTTCTTATTCCTTGAGCATTTCCTTTAAGTTCAATATATTCCCTTGATTCTTTTTAAGAAACTTTTTAGTGTTCTGAGAAAGATAATTATATTCTATGTAACAATGGTCATAGTTGTATTCAAATAGACCCCATTCAACTTTACTTTTAATCTAAGATATTTCTTCTTCTACTGCTTCCATGGGATAACTATCATCTAACTCTACACATACTATCTCTAGATTTTCTTCTTCACTTGTAGAGAAATATTCAACATCATCACATTTTGAAATATTGCAATCAAGGGTTTTTGGAGATTCTTAACCTTCATTGATATTGATGGAATTGTCTTCAAGGTCTTCCTTTTTTCCAACATCATCACATTTAGAAACATTGCAATTAGAGGATTTTGGAGATTCTTTACCTTCATTGATCTTGATGGAATTGTCTTTTCTTTGGTATGTCTTCTCTAGCTTTAGCCATAGATCCTTGGCGGAAGTGCATTGTCCCATGCTCTCTTTGATAGAACTTGAGAGTCCACTAAGAATGGTCTTGAGAGCCAATGCATAATTCTTATTTTCTTCCCTTTGAGCTACAAAATTTGACTTGTTCTTCAAAGGAACTGATCCACCAATAGCTGCTTTCCAAACACCCGCTCCTTCCTTCAAATGCACTTTCATTTATATTCTCCATGTAGAATAATTTTCCTCATCAAAGATTGGAACTTCATCATCCATTTGTGTGTCCATGGATCTCCTCCAATCTTGTTAAGGATTTTAGTGAAGGTCATCTCTGATACCAATTGTTGGACACAC
>JASDQU010737021.1:17206-32774 GCA_032191745.1 Picea mariana | reverse complement strand
TAATGGCATCTTGCCAAACTTGTTGATGCTTCTCCATGACAAGAAGGCTCAATATCAATGATGTGGCTCATGGTTGAAACATAGCTCGAAAATATCTATGGTTTATTTCTCTCTCGGAATGTGCCTCGAGAAGATGCATGTCCCTCGATCCTAGGAAGGTATTTTATGGCCTACTACAATGTCTCTGGGAACATCAACTGGAGCTACTTGATCAACTGGATCAATGACTGTCTCCCTCTGAACTATTGAAGGGGGAGAAGGTACTGTCTTGCTATCAATCTCCATCTAAGATTATTTGGATCTTTGAAAGGATATTTCTTCCTTAAAGATGACATATCTTCTCACCTCAATCTGTCTATGACCAGGGATATAAATCTGGTATGCCTTCTAAGATTCATTGTACCCCACAAATGTACCCTTTCTTCCTTAAGGGTCTAGCTTGGTCCTCTTTTCCTTGGGTATACGAAAGTATATTGCACACCCAAATATCATGAAGTGTCCAACCTTCGGCTTCATTCCGGTGAAGGATTCTTTGGGAGTCGTGTTCTTCAAAATATGATGAGGACTCTTATTCTGAACATACATTGTTTTCATGGATGCTTATGCCCACATAATCATAGGTAGATTCTGATCATGTATCATCGCTTTGGTTTCCTCAATGATTGTTATGTTCTTCCTCTCTGCAACCCCATTTTTTTGAGGGTTATAAAGAACGGTGTACTCCCTCTTGATCCCTGCCTCAATACAGAAATCACTGAAATCCCTAGAGGTGTACTCTCCTCCATTGTCTGATCTCAACACCTTGATCCTTCTCTCATTCAGGTTCTAAGCATGACCTTTAAATTCTTGAAATCTCGCAAGGACTCCATCCTTGGTCTTCAAGAAATAAATCCATGTCTTCCGAGAGTGATCATCAATGAAGAGAACATAGTACAAATATTCATTCAAGGAGGCAACAGTCATGGGTCCACACACATCTGAATGTGTCAAGTCCATGATCCCCTTGGATCTGTTGTCACTGCTCAAGAAGGACCCCTTGACATTCTTTCCAAGAGCATGATGAACTTGTATCTCTGGAAGGCATGTTACCATCTTCCATAGAGAGGGAAGGGATCTATAATGTATATGAGAAAGTCTCCTATTCCATAACTCGCTCAAGATAATAGTATCATGTAACAGGGCCTGGACTGGTTGGACAATCAACTTGTATAAGTTGTTTTCTCAAACACCAATCACACGGGCATAATTCATGTGTGAGTTCTTGTGCCATGCAAGAAATTTTCCTTCAGAGAAGGTAACCTTGTATCCTTTATCCTCTAAGGCAGAAACAAAGACAAGGTTCCTTTTCATCCCAGGTACATACAATACCTCACTCAACTGAAAGGGTATGTCAGAATCTAGTTGGAATGTAGAAGTTCCAACTCCTTTCACATTATATATGGCATTGTCTCCAAGTACAAAATGTAGACTAGACTCTTTCTCAACAAGGTCTATCAAATGATCTCTATATCCAATCATGTGTCTGGAAGCACCACTGTCAATTAGCCAAATATCACTATCAGTAGGAACCGCACCTGAGAGTATTGATATGAAGAAGAAGGCTTCATCTTTTATGTCTTCATATCTCTGAGGTGGTTCTGGTTCAACATCATCAGTGGAGGCAAGTTGTCTTCCTTTCTTCCTAGTAGGACAATCTCTTGCAATGTGTCCATACTTGTCACATTCGAAACAATCTTTGATTTTTCTTTTCTGTGTTCATGACCTAAAGCTGATGAAGTCTTCTTGTCTTTGAATGCTTTGTTGAAACTTCTTCTATTTATTCTTTTGCCTTTCTTTGTATGAAAAGCAAGAGCGTGATTGCCATCATGAGGGGAGTCTTGCACTCCTTTGACTCTAAGTCTGGTTTCTTCCTAGGTGCAGTCTGTCCAGAGATGATCAAATCCTGGTGGATCTTCTCTACCATTGATACTTTGAAGAAATGGTTTTGAGTGTCTTGGAAGAGCTTTGAGAGTAGTCAAGACAAGTTCTCTGTCTGATATGGTTTCTCCAATGGCACCTAGTTGATCTCTGATTTATGAAATCTTCATGAAGAAGGTAGAAACGATGTCATCTTTCGTCATCTTGATATGTTGAAGTTGGCTCTTCAATGTAAGAGCTCTGAGGGCGTTGGTACTCTCAAACATATTCTTCAATGCATCATACATCTCATAAGTTGTGTTTAAGTTGGCAATATGAGGTAGGAGATGATCTCTCACTGAATAGATGATTATCTTCCTTGCTTTGACGTCATCTTCCTTCCACTCTTCCTTCTCTTTATTAGTAGTTGTTTCTGGTAGAGTCTTTTGGATCACACTCAATAGGTCATCCTCTTCCAGGGTAATCTGTAGTCTTTATTTCCAAGAACTAAAGTTGCTTGATCCATCAAGCTTATCTTCCAGCAAAGTAATGTTCCTCATGGTTTGCAAATTCTTCCACAAACCCTTTAGCAACTAGGTTAGGAAACCTAACGGCTAGGCTAGGCTAGCAACCTTAGGTTTCGTTGGACTTATGAATGCCAACAATAATCCTTGAAAGTCAGAAGAACACTGGTAATCTTGAAAAATCCTTCAAAGAGCTATGAAAACCCTAAAACTAAAATTTTTGTAGAAACCTAGAAACCCTAGGACCAAAAATCAAAACTTCTTTGATTTTCAATCTGAGAGTCTCTAGAGATGCACTGAAGGAGGCCGTACACTCCTATGCCAAAATTAGCCCCAACGTTTTAGTGGAGGGTGTTGAAACAAGCAAAAAAGGAGAGGGTCGTAGTTTTTTGCAACTAGGAGGTGACGGTTGGCTTAAAACTTGTGCAATGGTTCTTCAAGAACTCTGCTCTGATACCATGTTGAATTTTCTCTATGATTTCTAGGCTCAAGCATGAGTTTTATTTCATTTAGCATGTACTTGAACCATAAACAAATGCAACAAAACCATACACAAGTGTTGCAATAACCAAGATCACAAGAAGAATAACCCTGCACAAGAACACAAGAAGTATCCTGGGAAAACCCTTCTCAAACAAGGGGAAAAACCCAACAATCATTTGTTATATTCTCAAGAGAAGATCCCCCAACACCATAGACCTAGCACACAAAAGGATGCTTACCAAAACCTAGAACCTAGTGCCCAAGAGAGGTGTGCACTTCAATCATACATGCACTTGCTGAAATTTCTGAAATGACAAGTGAGAGTGTGTGTAATCCTCAATGGGGATTCACCTCTATTTATACAAGACTAGACATAACAATAGGTGTGCCTCTTGGCACAATAGGGCCGACCTCAATAACTCAGTAATATAATTAATCATTACATAAATATTAATTATCTTTCACATATGGTGGGGCTGACTTGTACCCTTTACATCACAAATTAGGGTTACAAGTAAATCTAACTCTCTGAAAATATAACAAGGATCTCACACGTTCACTAGTGCTCAGCCACTAGGGACACATCCACTTGTGCTCAGCCACTGGGACGTCTTACCTGCTAGATCTCACAACTAAGTCCACAGGAGAACCATCTGGAGTACCATCTCAAGTCGACTCAACTAAGTCCACATGAGTACAAGGCAAGATACCATCTCAAGCTGACTCAACTCAGTTCAAAGGAGTACAAAGCAAGAGACCACACGTCATCACAGCTCAGTCCAGAGTCTGACGCACACCCATCACATGGGCACACCTAACACTTGGGCACACATCGTCTCAACTCATTCTAGAGGGAAACGACACACCCATCACATGGGCCCTCTCACAGATCGACTCAACTCAATCCAAAGGAGAACGACCCGGAGAATGTCACACAACGCTGCAATCATCAACACTTACTTCTACTTCAAAAACAACAAATCATCTCATTAGAGACTGAGTGCAACAGACTTAGTTCCTTGGTCCTCTCTCAACATATGGAATCGATCTCCTTTGCCTCCAACAATCATGGCAACAAGAATTCAAATCAAGCAGGGATAAAGGAAGATGAAATTGTCCATCAAAGTCGGGATGCTATTGAGATTGAAGGTCAAAATCCCCCTCATTTTGGCAAGGAACAGAAAGAACAAAGCAATGCTCATTTCTGACTTCGTTTGAATGTTCTTTAAATTTATTTGTATTTTGTCTCAATATGTTAAACCAACCATTAGAAGAAATACCTAGAACTCTAGGTTAGAGGAGATTTTTCTGTATGTAAATGTTAATCTAAAAATATAATTAGTTTTGTGGAAGCAACATGAACTTGGAGAAATGTGATCACTTCTAGTTTCAACATAGTTATCATTTTAATATTAATATAATTTTATGTTTATGTTAAGAAAATGATTTTTTAAATATTAAAAGGATAGCTACCAAATTTCAATGGAAAAGATATCAAAAAAAAACAATTTTAATTAATGGTTAGGAATACACTTCTACTATTTTAATATAGGATTCGTGAATCTCTAAGTTAATATGTATCTTTTTAATTTATTTTCAAAATCTAACGAAGAAAAATGAGAAAAAGAACATCTTAATAAAGACGAAATTAATGGAAAACGTATTTTCTTTAAAATATACATGATTCAGAACGAATTTCACCTTAAAACAAGGTATTTAAATTAATTAAAATAATTCACTAAATTATAGCATAAACGGTTTTATCTATAAAACTAAAATAAATTACTCTAAAAAATATCAACTTTATAAAATAACCTATTTTGTAAAAGTTGAGGTATGGCATGCGGATAAAAGGGCTATGAATGTAGCAGAATGGTATTTTGAAAGAAGTTCGAACTATTTTGCAATGATATTTAAGTTTTGCTTTTTAGTTTTTCTTCATAGTTGTTTCATGCATTACGGTGAGATAAATATTTTTTTATTATTTATTTACTTATTTTAAATACCACAACATTATAAAATTATTAATATTGATTATTTTAATATAAAAATAACAAAGTTATTACTTGAAATATTTACTTCGACAAAACACAATAAACAATATATCTTTTTTTTCGTAACCACCTACTCAATTTAAGTTCTTATAAAAACTTTATGTTAAAATAATATGGAATAAATGGATATATATATGGAGCATGTAAATGTGTATATATCATGTTTAGGTGATTGTAATAGTTTTGTATTTTATACTTTCATCGAGGTTTATTTTTTGTTAAACATATTTATTTTTATATAAATTGTTGATTTTTGTTGAAATAGTGATGATTGTTAATGTTTAATGAGATCAATTTTGATCTATAAAATTATAAGAAAAAATAAAGAATTAATTAGTTTATGTTACAATTTTATTTTTATGTTTAAAAAGATTGGTTACAAGTTTTTCTAAATCTCTATTGTTTTAATATTATTATAAATATTTTGAAATTGAGAGTTAGTGTGGGTTGACATTTTAGGAGAGTGTTTTTCATCCTCCGTCTTCTTAGTAACATAAAGATGGCAAATTCTTTCATCTCATGACATTTTAGAACTTGTCCACCACCCTATTTTGCTATAAATTTCATGAGAATGTGTTCTTATTATAGCAATGTTGATTTTTTTCTTTATGCTAGTTATAACAAAAAGATACTTTTGATCTTCTAGATTAGGAATAATTACCTCTTTATATATCTTAATTTTATCTTATCCTTTAATTCTTTATTATACCACATCTTCTCCTTAAATGTAGATGTAGTAGTATTTTTAATGGTATCAATATTCTACAAAGTGGCCTCATCTATTCATCAGTGATTTAGCCAAGACTTAGTATATTTATGTCAACCCTTTTTAAGATGTAGTTGGCTTTGATTGGTGTTTGAAGCAATATTAGGGAACATCTTGTTTTTCATGTTAGTTATCTTGTGCTTGTACATTAGGTGCTTAGTCATAGCCATACACTCAATGGGGGAAAGACCAACGTCTATGAGGAGTGAGGATAAATATAATCTTTGACTTTTTCAAAGTGTATTATCTCATATACAAATCAAGATATAATACCGACATGACACAATGATGCCAATGATATGATCACATTGATGTTATAGTGCCTGCATATATTGATGTACTTCTGTGTCAAGGTCAACCATACTCCCATTGTTTAAATCCCTGCATATTTAACATACATAAAACCATATTTAATTGAATCCATAAACAAAAAAAAATTCTTAATAAATGAGGTTGGATACAATTCTTTCACAAATTTAATGAAATACATATTTCACTTATGACATTTTAAAGAAAGGTTCTTTCAAATTTGACAAGTGTTGGATATTCTTCTTATAAGTGTTGAATACCCCTATTACAACTAGATTGTGCATGTTAACATATACTCTGCAATTCTATAAATATTCTATAAATATTCTATAAATTCTATCAATTCAAAATGATTTTTTCCATATTTCAAGTTATAAATATTGGTTTTATTTATTTTGAATGGTAAAAAAAGCCAAATCATAAAAAAATTATGGCTTATAAAGACTTAAATTGTTAATATATTTATTTTTATTAAGAATAGTTATATTAATAGTTTATAAAAATATTTATATGGCATATTATCTAAAACAAGTAGTTTATGTCCTAATTTCATTACACCTTGATAGGAGGGTTGATTACTATGTTACAGGATTTTTATATCACTTGAGTTGACTCTGCATTTATGGTGAATAATGTGATTTATTTATTTATTTTTTACAGTAATGTATATATTTGTATTATAAATATTCATGGCCAAATTGGTTAGCATTTTAACATAAAAATAGAATATTGTAAGTCCTATCTTATTGCAAAAACCACAGATTTGTAGTCTAAAATATGTATATTCTATCTTTCCAAAAACTAATAGTACGAGAATGGCATGTATATGGTTGTACAAACTACCCTAAGTTGAACCATACTTTGCAATACATAGAAACATGTAAAGAGAATTAAAATGCAGGCCCATAAGATTCTCCTTCCTACACCCATGAGTCCTTTGCACAGTTGGGCTTGGTGCTTCGACCCATAAGAGGAGTTCTTGCTTATTCATTGCCACAACAACTTCGTAAATCTGTTCCTCCATAATTTTTGTAAACACATACATGGATGCCTCATCTTCTACATGGTTAGGACTGTGATGAGGGTCCTTCCTTGCCACATACAGAAAGCATTGCATTCCCTTGACCTTAGCTTCCATTTGTCTTCTAAGGCTCGATTCCTAACTATTTAGGAGATCATGAACTTGTTGATGTTTGTAGCATCAGAAAAGTACTTCCGCACAGGTCTAAGTGTCTAGATGTGTGGAATTCATCCAAATGCTTCTACCTTGGTAATTTAATTTAATTAAAGGAATTATTAAGGTAAAGTTCTTTTATTAATTAGTTGAGTTTTATTTAATGAATGCTAAAGTTATTAGCATTAGTGAATTAAATCTTAGTCATTGATCTCAAGTGAGGTGAGATTTAATTTCAACCATCAATCACTTTGGAGATTAGAGTTAGGTCATAACTCAATATTATGAAAGCATGGCGAGGGTGAAGGAGAAAATACTTTTCATATAGAGGGTTTGGATCATGAAGGACTATGATTCAAGGAGATCTCAGATGGGTGGAGAAGGACTTTCATCTAGAGATTAGTACAGGTCAAGGGGAATAGAGAACAAAGGCAGCCACAAGAAGATCTGACAGATTTCAAATCCATAGAAACAATACAAAGTTGTACACACTTCACAGTGAGGACATGCATGTATGTACATGGGTTGCAGTACAGGGAAGCGCATATGTACATGGGTTGCAGTGAGGACAAGCATGTACAAGTATGAAAAGTGAAAGTACATGTTTGTACAACCAAGTAGGAGTTGCTAGGGTTGTAAGTGTTATTTATAGTTTTCTCTATTTCTATGTGGGCCATTTTCCCAGGTTTGGGAGCCCTTATAAGCTTTGATATTATTCTAATGATAAGTTGATTTGAAGGGAAGAAATATTTGTGTGTTTGGAATTGGTTTCGTTGCTTTCGCTAGTTATTTGAGTTAATTATTTCAGCAAGTGTATTTTGTTTTGTGAGCTACTAATCTGATTTATAGCAATGAAATCACTAGTAAACAATATACCTAGGTGTTGGGATTAGAAAGTTAACAAAAATCCCACCATTATTTCTCCTTTTCTCCAAGATTATGAAACCTAATCCCCGTCTCTATAATTTGCATGGAATTCTCTTAAGTTGAAACAAAAAAATGATCCTCCCATTTTTTATGCTAGTTATTCCACTATAGAGCCACACTACAATCCTCTTGTTGAGACACCTTCATCCCCTTCGCAAATGCCTTCATTTCCCTATGAACCTCCCCTAACTTGTGCATTGCACAGCATTTGTGGCCTATGTGATCCATGGATGTGACCAATAGGTAGATAAGACTAATCACCCAAGCAACACAACACCCACAAAGGGTCTCTTGCACACAAGGTCCTAGGGTGGGGGAGAAGGCCTCCATAACGAAAAAAATCTCACATATAAATAGTCCAAGCCATAGACAAATATAGAGAAAATCCACCATTTCCATGTATGAATAGGGAAGTGAGGGGTGGTATTAAATATTCATACTTACCATCACACATTCTCTTTCACTTGTCCCTTGATGTGATATGCCTTAAAATTCAAGTGATTAATGTCATGGGAGAGGCACATAGGTTGGTATCCCCACATTATACTTATTTCTTCCTCTTTGAGAGTTGTTCATTTATTCACAAGGAAATCAACACTTTTTTTAAGATGTCAAAGAACTTGATAGTATGGTAAGGACTTGAATTGCTCCACAAGGTCACAAATTCTCTGCATGATATTTTTAAATCTTGGGGAACAAGGAACATAAAGTTTAAGCAGGAATCGAACAATGATGGAAGAATATTTAATGAAAACAACACTCTTAATGCCTTTAACATTTGATTGATAGAGTCATTGATACATCATTCAAGCTTCAACTTCATTGCTCGAAGCAATCCCTAGACCCCAAGCATAATCAATTTCCTTTTTTACTCTAGGATTGATGAGGATCCCCCTTCCACCTTCCATCCTTGAGTTGGGTTATGAGTTAATGTTTAATAAAAATAATTTTATTATCATGATTTAAATTTATAATGTATAACTAATTTACTAATTTAAGTTTGTAAAATATAAGTAATTTGACTTAAGAGTTTCAATTTCATCAACCAAAAATTATGTGGATTTTTATATAATTTTTTAAAATTATTAATAAAAATGTCATATATTTTTCTTTAATAAAAAAAGGTGAGTTATATAATTATTATCAAAACACATTACTTAAAATTCAAAATTGAGTTGTTATGTACCAAATCATATGCTAATAAATAAATAGTTTTTAACAACATAAAAATTGTTGACTTAGTGGTCAACACCTCTTTCGGGACTCGTGACATGGTTTAACAACCTCCCATGGATCCATTAACTCTTGTAGTTGTATCATAAACTAACATGTTGACCTTTTGGTTTAACAACAAAAGTGGGCCAACAATTGGTATCATAGTGAAATGTTGCAGGTTCGAGTTTGCTCAGTTGGTATCAAGTACCTTAGTTGGTGTTGAGGGAGAGATTGTTGACTTGGTGGCCAACACCTCCTTTGAGACTTGTAACATAGTTTAACAGTCTCACGTAGATCTGTTAACTTTGACGGTTGTATCATAAACTAACAAGTCGATCTTTTACTTTAACACAAACATGGACCAACAAAAATAAGAAAATATAGTCCATGGTGTCATATTGCATTAAACTATAAACCTAAAACATTGTATAATAATTCTCATGGTAGGGTGAATCATCATGATCAGAGCAAGACCCTAACCAATCATTACAAGTGGCTCATTAGTAGGCATCTCCCACTCATCATTAGCAGGTTTACGAGGCTTTGGATCCTCCTAGATAGCAAGGGGAAAGATATCTGCAAAGTCAAGAACTGCTCGTCATGGTTAGTAGAGGCAAGAGTCATGTTGTGTGTATGTTTCCATCACTCCAAAACTAAAATTAAGAATTTTTTAGTGTGCATGTTTCCATAACTCCAAAACTAAAATTAAGATTTTTGAAAGGAGAAAAAGGTAATTTTGACCAAAAATATATCGTTTAGAAGTAAGGTAACTAGTATTAATGAAAATAACTAAACTTTAAACTCCAAATATGAACAGCATAAAAATAACTCTTTTAATATAAGAACTTAACAAAAATAAAATATAAATTAAAAATTACATTTCTCTTCAAACTTTATGCTTGAAGTAATATTAATTTAATTGCATTGAGAGTAGTGAGGTGCTCTAGAGATGATAAATCATAAAAATAAAGTCAACTCTATTTTAAAAAAAAAACAGTTACAAGCACAATCATGTACTTGATATGGAATGAAATAATAATAAACAAATTTACACCTTAAGAAATTAGATCCTTCTCTATGCTTGATGGATTTGAGTTTAAGATAAATCTACAATGGTCATAACTAAAATTAATTCATTGTTATAGGATGTGAGGTGATTTTAACACTATGTTTGAAGATAGTGTCAATTTAATCATAACTAAATTCAATTCATTGTTATGCTTGAAGTAATATTAATTTAATTGCATTGAGAGTAGTGAGGTGCTCTAGAGATGTTAACTCATAAAAATAAAGTCAACTCTATTTAAAAAAAAAAACAATTACAAGCACAATCATGTACTTGATATGGAATGAAATAATAATAAACAAATTTACACCTTAAGAAATTAGATCCTTCTCTATGCTTGATGGATTTGAGTTTAAGATAAATCTACGATGGTCATAACTAAAATTAATCCATTGTTATAGGATGTGAGGTGATTTTAAACACTATGTTTGAAGATAGTGTCAATTTAATCATAACTAAATTCAATTCATTGTTATAGGGTGTGAGGTGATTTTAAAGTTGAACACCATGAAATTTTTACTTTTATTGATTCAAAGAATGCTTTTAACATGTGTGTGTGTGTGTGTGCGCGCGTTTTGATTTTTTTAATTGTATATATTTAAATTATTAATTTGAATAATTAAGTGTTGTGAAATTGAAATAAAAACAATGGTGATAGAAGTCGGGGATAGTCTTCACAATCCAAGAGGAACTTCAATAATTTCTTATGTCTAGGCTTAGGTAATATTTCAAACAATTTGGCTAAAGCTTATGCTCTCTTGTGTGGTCTATTTATAATTAAAGAGACAAATATTAGAGAACTCTTTGGGGATTCAATGATCATCATGAAAGTAATCATAGACAAACCTAATCCTAAAGCATCAAAATTAAAGAGCATCATCTCTAGAATCAAGCAGGAAATTAGGTATATCATAAGATTCTCCCTCTTCCATATCAAGAGGGAATTGAATGAGGAGACAGATCAATGGGCCAAACAAGTGATTGAGATTATCCCTAGAACCTTGGTTAAAAATGGGGTTCAAGACTTTATGGTCATCTCCTAAATTTATGATTAAGTGGGTATCAATGCACATTAATTTTGACATGAAGCAACAATTAACAATGAGTTGGCAAAGCCTTGGGATGGGCAACTCAAGGACACATAACACCCTCCTCTTCATGCAAAATCACTCTTGGTTTTTGGAAATTGAATTTTGCTTCGTGTTTTGGTACATTTGTGGTGGGATAATGGTAGGGTCAAGGATCAAATGTTGGTGTATTTTTGGTTGGTTCACCCATTCTTCTAGTAATTTGATAAGTCTCTTGGTTAGCTTCAATAGGTTTATTGGCAAAAATTTTCTCTGGATTGGTATCTTCCTTTTAATAGCCTCTTGTATGAGCAAGAAGCCAAGCACTTTAATCCTCCCCTATCATTCCCCTTGGGCTTGTTTTAACCTTATCATTTTGCTCAATCTCTCTTTCTCTGAGTCAAAATAATTTGGAGAGTTTAAGGCATTCAAGTTATGGATTTTGTGGGAAGGACCTACACTTTGTTTTAGGCAACCTTCATAGCAATTATCTGTTAATTTGGGATCTTTTTTTTTCTAGGACATGGCATTTTCTATCTACATTATTCTCTCTAGAAACTAGGTGATGCAGGGATGTTACGAGGGCCATAATGTTTGACTCGGTTATTCATTTGGGATGAAATTTTACGGGGATTTGTGTCTCGAAGAGTCCACTATCGTGCTAATCTGATCCTTCGAACATCCTTTCAACACTTTTCTGGGGCCAAATCCCTTCATATAAGCCATTAAATTGGGGTTTTAGTGTTTTTACATGAATTTTTAAATGTTTAATTATTGGTTATCTCTTAGTTTATGAACTTAATCAGAAAAAAGAGTTGACAAATAGTGTCTCTCTAGTGAGCTCTTATTTATTGGTCAATTTTATAGTTATGCGAGAATTTCCTAAAATTAGTTGTTTTTCTAAAATTAGTTGTTTTCGAAAATATCAGATAGTAGTTATAAGGGGTTGAAATTCCATTGTAATAGTTAGGATGAAGGAGGAATAAAGGAGAGTTATTTTCCATTCTCGTCTGTTTGCATGGTTTTTAGATGTTGTGAATGAATCCAAGTTTATTGGTTAGTACATCATATGGTATTAGAGCATGAAGATGGTTGGGAGAAGAAGAGGAAGAGCAAGGTATCTTACTCAGATGCACAGAGATATGAACAACCTCCAAAGGTAAGTAGAAGATCTTATAAATGTCCTCGCTAGTCAGAGAATAATACAAAGAGAAGTGTTTGATGAAGGGATAGTCCGAAGAGATGCAAATCAACATACAAAACATGAAGAAGAACAATTAGAGTGCATGAATTTTGAAGAAAGGATGCTCAAGGCTCTAGAAGGGAGAAATGATAGGATCAAGATGGAAGTTTCAGAATATGCAGGGAATCTTAAACGAGAGGAGTTAATAGGTTGGTTGAACGCCATGGAATTGTTTTTTGAATGATAGCCTATGCCAAAGGAAAAGAAGGTGAAATTCGCATGCAACAAGTTGAAGGGTCATGCCATGATCTGGTGGGATCATGTGCATAAAGACAAAGCAAAAAAAGGAAAAGACAAAATTAGGACCTAGAGCAAAATGGAAAAAAATCTGAGAATTGTTTTTTCCTCTGAGCTATGCCTGGAACCTTTTTCATTGATTTCAGAACTTGAATCAAAACTTGTCCATCATGGAGGAACTCACAAACGAGTTTTATCAGTTGTCCATTTGCGTGGATCACTGGGAAACCGACGAGCAACTAGTTGCAAGGTATGTGAATTGTTTAAAATTTTCTATTCAAGATGAATTGAGCATGCATAATGTTTGCATCATGGAAGATGCATACCAATTAGCCTTAAAGAACGAGGGAAATCAAAACTGACAATTTTCTCAAAGGAATAGAGGAGAAAAGAGGGGTACATCGTATGCCTCACAAAGTGGTTTTAACTATGGCAGAGGAAAGTCATCCCAAGAAGCTAAGAAAGCAGAAGATACTCAATAAGGTAACTTGAATCAACCACGAGGAAGAATATTTCATAGGGTAGAGGTTACGGTGGTGGCATAGGAGGACCTTATGTGTGTTTTAAGTGTGGTATAGAGGTTCATCGAGCATTTGAATGCCCAAATTATAACATGCAAGAGACGAAGAAAGGAAAAAAACCTAGTTTGAACTTGGTCCAAGCGGAGAATGAAGAAGAAGGAGTTGAATCTAAAGTCCTTTCTAATATGGGGGAGAGTCTCATGATACAGAGGTCAATGGTGATTTCCAAAAAAGAGAAAAGGCAAAGTAGCAACAATGAAGATTCTTGGCTTCAAACAAATATTATTCGAACCAAATGCACTTCCAGGGGAAAGGTATGTCAAGTTATTGTTGATAGTGGCAGTTGTGAGAATATGGTTTCTAAAGAGATGGTAGATAAGTTGAAATTACGTTGTGAAACACATCCCCACCCTTACCGAATTGCATGGTTCAAAAAGGGGAGTGAAGTCACCATTAATAAAATATGTTTGATCAAGTTTTCCATCAGTAAGACTTATAAAGATGAAGTATGGTGTGATTTCATTCTGATGGATGCATGTCATCTGTTATTGGGGAGGCCTTGGAAATATGACAGAAAAGTCATGCATGATGGAGGAAATAATACCTACACCTTTTGGAAGGATGGATCGAAAGTCGTCTTATTTCCCCTTAAGGATGAGGGAAAAACTAAGAATATGTTGTTAGAAAAAGAGTTTGTTAAGAAAACAAAGGCAACAAGATTCAACTATGCATTAATAGTGCAAAAAGGATCCATGTAAGACATACCAATTCCTATTGAAGTGGCCAAGTTACTAGAATAATATGTTGATGTTATCCCTAATGAACTACCCAATGGTATTCCACCAAAGAGGGATATTCAATATCACATTGATCTAATCCCAAGATCATCTTTACCTAATCAGGAAGCATATAGGATGAGTCCTACACAACATGCAGAGCTCAACTATCAAGTGACAAAAATTATAAAGAAATGTTTGGTAAGAGAAAGCATGAGTCCCTGTGTTGTACTATCATTGTTGACTCCCAAAAAGGATAATACTTGGAACATGTGCATAGATAGGAGAGAAATCAATAAAGTTACCATCAAATATCGATTTCCTATACCACGCTTGGATGACATGATGGATGTGCTATCCGAAGCTAAATGTTTTAGTAAGATTGATTTGTGAAGTGAATACCACCAGATCCAGACTCGTGAAGGGGATGAATGGAAAACTGCCTTAAAGACCAAGGATGGACTATATGAATGGATGGTGATTCCATTCAGGTTGTCCAATGCACCTAGTACTTTCATGTGGTTGATGAATGTTGTGCTTCGACTTTATATTGGTAAGTTTGTTGTCATTTATTTCGATGACATGCTAGTTTTCAGTAACAATAAAGAAGATCACTTGCAACATTTTAAAATTATATTGGATGCATTGAGAAAACATCAACTTTATGAAAACCTGAAGAAATGTAGGTTCTTGAAAGAAAGTTTGGTATTTCTGGGTTTTTTCATCTCAAAAGAAGGAGTCAATATGGATTCAGAGAAGGTCAAAGCAATTTTGGAGTGGCCTAGTCCTAGGAGCATAATATAGGTAAGAAGTTTTCATGGGATGTCTACCTTTTACAGAAAATTTATTCAAAATTTTAGCAGTATTGTAGCACCCATAACAGATTGCACCAAAGGCAAGACATTCATGTGGACAAAGGAAGCTAAGGAAATTTTTAAGTTTCTAAAGAAGAAGATAATTGAGGCACCCATATTAGCCTTACTGGATTTCGATAAAGTGTTTGAGGTAGACTGTGATGCTTCACATGTAGGCATTGGAGTTGTACTTAGCCAAATAGGTAGACCAATTACATTCTTTAGTGAAAAGTTGAATTAGGTAAGAAATAAATACTCCACATATGATGTAGAATTTTATGCAGTTGTGCAAACATTGCGACATTGGAGGCATTATTTAGTGCCGAAAGAGTTTGTGTTATTTATTGACCACGTTGCATTAAAATATGTAAACACCCAAAAGAAATTAAACAATAGACATGCAAAATGTGTCTCTTTATTACAAGGCTACACCTTTGTTCTGAAGCACAAATCAGG
>JASDQU010737020.1:164723-174929 GCA_032191745.1 Picea mariana | reverse complement strand
CTATGGTTGGATGACAATATTGCTATATTATCTATGGTGAAACGAGCACACCTATTATTCTAACAGGAATGTGGTAGTGGCCATGTTTCTAGCTGTTGGAAACAACCCCCTTTCTCTATAACAAAAGTGGAGCACTCGAGGTGAAAATGTGCCCTCATTCCTAAGAAATGGAAGCAGATTTAACCCTAAATAGTGTAAATCCATGCATCACACGCAGCCATTCTTAATAGGTGTGTATTCCACCCAAAATCAATCCACAAGCACACAGAAGTAGGGCCAAAAATATACCCATCTTCATTTTTGAGAAAACAATGAACTTAATGCAAATAAAGTGCAAATCCACACACCCATGTACCCAAGCCGAATCCAATATGGATGTTGAACCCAATTTAGGCATATCCCATATAGCAAGCTTGCAATCTATATTCTAAAAACAGATCAATGCAAAGATATTTGCTTTTGCAATACAACAATGGCACATAGATAAATCTGCTTACTACATTGATTTTGAAGAGGTTATAATAAACAAGATGTGAGCATATTTATTTATACACAGCAAAACTAACCTCAGTTTTAACAAACCAAGATTTCAATTTTGTTGTATATTTGGTGCCCCTAGATTTCATGGTTAGAGTGACAAATAGACATTGAACAGCATCATATGTTATGTTACATCAAGCCAACATATAGATAATTGCCTAATCAAGACATTTAGTATTACTATGTTTCTATAAACAAATTTGCATTCTATGCTCAAAAAACAATTACACTAGTAGGTACATTTAGTTCTCAATATTATTTTGTTATCTTTCAAGCAGGGTTTAATATGAGTGTTGTTCTGTCTGTCTATATTGATTTATGAGTTTCAAAAATAAAATAAAAATGTAATATGAATCATCTTACCTCCATTGTGGTTACACTACAAACAATTAGAAATGTGCTATCGGACATGAAACTTACACCATTTTGAAGAAATATCCATTCAAAAATGAACAATGGTTATATTCCGATTACATCCTAGAAGCTTGCACCAATGACAATTGATGTTTCAAATTATTTTTGTTCACTGGCACTCTACTTAAAATGCTAGTCAGTGTAACATAAGCATAGAGGAACTTCATTGATGTAAAGCAAAAATTTACTTCATCGATAATTTACTTAGCCTACTTACATTCTTGCACCAAGACAATTAATGTTTCAAAATATTTATGTTAACTGACAGTCTCCTTAAAATGCTAGTAAGCTTAACATAGGCAAAGATGGACTCCATTCATGTAAAGCAAAAATTTACTTATAACCTACTTACGGTCTTGATTTCTCTGTTTTTAATAATGGAAAATAACACATCCAAAACAAAAAGTTATTTTGACAAATGCAATTGTGATTTTGTTGTCCCAACCATGGTTGTTCATCCATTCTATTTACAAATGTCCAATATCTAGCATAGCCAACTATGTACCTGATCCTACCACTCCAAGCACCATGCAGTAGCTTATATAATTTCCTATTACAAATTTACATTATCCACCGATTCCATTTCTAAATGCAGTAGTTTATAAAATTTCATATTACAAACTTACACTATCCACCGATTCCATTTCTAAATGCAGTAGCTTATATAATTTCTTATTACAAACTTACACTATCCACCAATTCCATTTCTAAATGCAGTGGCTTATATAGTTTCTTTTTACAAACTTACACTATCCACTGATTCCAAACTTACACTATCCACCGATTCCATTTCTAAATGCAGTAGCTTATATAATTTCTTATTACAAACTTACGCTATCCACCAATTCCATTTCTAAATGCAGTAGCTTATACAATTTATTATTACAAACTTACACCATCCACTGATTCCATTTCTAAATGTATTATCCTCTGAATTCAAAGACTTGTGGTTCCTGTTTAGCCTCTATTAACACTTGAATATTATACTCCAAAAAATAAAATATTAAGGCATAGCTAGTCATGATAGACTCAATTAAATGAAAATCTTAAAAAGAAAGCCTGCCAGCGTCCAATTCAATACATAAAATTCCTATTACAAACTTACATTATCCATTGATTCCATTTCTAAATGTATTATTATCAAACTTGCATTATCCATTGATTCCATTTCTAAATGTATTATTATCAGAATTCAAGTCCAACTCAATACACGAAATTCCTATTACAAACTTACATTATCCGTTGATTCCATTTCTAAATGTATTATTATCAGAATTCAAAGACTTGTCTAAATGTATTATTATCAGAATTCAAAGACTTGTGGTTCGTGTATAGCCTGTACAAACACTTAATATTATACTCTATAAAATATTAAAATATTAAGTATATAAAACTAAGCCACCAGCTTAGCTATAGCTGGTATGCCATGATAGATTCAATTAAATCTTAGAAGGAAGCCTGCCAACGTCCAATTCAATACACGAAAAATGTTTATAGCTCATATATTTAGTTAATTCAAATTTTCTTTGTTTACATAAATTTTCGTGTACACTTCAGAGAAAGGGACTGTGCCCTTAAAACATCTCATACATGAAAACAGGTATCTGTGTGCATGGCCTACATTGGAGTCCATGGTCGCTTCCACCAAAGGGTGCTACTCGCCATGGTGTTTATTTTACATCATAAAAATTCCTGCAAATAATTCTTTCTGCAGAGGCGTATCATGATGCCTACCTGTAAGGAATATCTGAGAAATCTAGAACAGTACTAATGTATATTGGAAGCATAAAAAAAGTTAAAACTCAACTATAATATAGTAGTTGCAATATCTTTTGTGGTTTAATACAGAACCTAGTTTTTTTCTATCAGAACAAGGGCTAGTAAACCATTCATAAATCATCAATTGGCATCTGTCAAACCACAGAACACAAACACCGCCCAATACAAGTGGTAGTTTAGTGTGTACCAGAAAAACAATATTGAAAGCATTTCCACTATGCAATTGTACAATTTCTGCCTGAACCGATAATTTGCTTTCCAATTTTCAGATTCAATCTTACAGACTTAGATGAAATTTRTAAGCTATTTTAGGTGGAGGGACCTTTTTTATCAGAATTAACTGTGGAGATAATAATATAATGGCATCCCATCTGTCTTTCGATGCTGATCATTCTCAGAGACTTTCATGACATTTATAAGCCATTTTTGGCAGACYGACTTTTTTTATCAGAATTRTCTGTGGAGATAATAATAGAATGCCATACCATCTGTCTTTTGATACTTGAATGTYGTCTTTGAGGAAATAAATCATCAGCAAATATTATCTAAGACATTACTTCAGCAGATATCAATCCTAAACCAAACACCAAATATCAATCCACTCCCTATCTCAGAACAATATCACACAGGCCAACATCTGAAATAAATAGGATAACATATCAAATACATTAATTTAAGATACACCATGCAAGAAACTTCTTAAAATACCCGCCAACATACTTCAAGAATCACTGAAAACAAAGTTAATCCATACTATAATCTCTTAGCTTCGCATGCACAAGACCCTCCTTGTGATATGGGATGGATATTTCAACGCATGGGAAAATTGCTTATTTCTTAGAATACAAACACCTTCAAATTATGTTCTGGTATTTAGAACAAAATCTTGTAATTTGCTTTGTCATTTATTGATTATTCTGTTCTGGCCAGTTTACATCATTTATGGACATTTTGAATCAAAACAGATCATGACAAGTAGTCTGTATTTGATTTTAACAATTGTTCTTGAGGCTGTAATTATGTAAATTTGATATGATGGGGCATTGTGCAAGGCCCGCTTATATAGCAGAATGTTTTAACAGATTGACATGATTTTCTGTCGGGAACTTCCATTTTAATAAACATGTGTTCTTAAATTTTCCTTGTAACAGATTTCTAGGCTAACCGATAAAAGAAATATTCCAAACTTTATTTATTTGATGAAATATACATTTTCCACAACAGCAAGAAACCCTGAGATCCTCACCAATTTCACATCATCTATGCCGGTCTAATCACATTCAAAGTATGACATTTATCCTGCAGAAGGGAGAAGAAATGGATACGAGGCATTTGCAACCATCTTAAGAAACATCAGATGTAAAGCCCTCCTAAATCTGGAGGTCCTTCTCTGGATTGGGGGTGCAGTGAACTTGATTGTAATTCAGACTTGTCATTTCTGAGTTTCTGCTTCCTAGTTTTATTTGTCAAGATCTCCCGAGAACTGGCACACAAAAAAATTCAAAACATCACATAAAACAATTATTACAATCAGAATTCTTAACAATTAATGTTGCTTCTCACTTACTCTATCGCATAGGTATTCATGAATTGATAATATTAAACAGAATGATTGCACCAAAATTATTCTTGTGAGATGCCACTGATTGAGTATAGACAATTAGTAGGACAGAAAGCAGGAAATGAGGAATACATCATTATCTTAGCACTGGACTTCTGCCTTGTTGCCTCACAGCAAGCTTTATACTTCTTTTTTGATCCACAGGGGCAGGGATTATTTCTGGAAACTTTCTGAAGCATGGAAATCATACAAGCATTGTAGTGAACATTCTTCTGAACTAGAATTTTATGCTGGAAACCAAATTACAATAAAACAAATAGTCAACACGGGATAGAAATCCAACTCACCTGATGACTAGGAGCACACTCATTATGAGCCCCTTTTCTTTGTTCATGTCCATCCTTCTCACCTTCGGATGAAGATGCCAACTGGTCAACAGCCTTCCTCTGAGGAGAAGCATTCGTTTTTGGCAGATTATCCTTTAGTTCCTCTTTATCACCTCCTGCTAATCATATCAATTCATCTACAACTGTACCATAATGTATACTGAAACCATGCCAAACAACAAGAGACGATAGTACTTGTCTTACCATTAGAAGTTAACTCTGAGCAAGATTGGACTGCATCCTGCATTGAACATACACTAGCATTTTGCTCTGCAATTAAAAATTCTATTGCAGCATCTGCATCTCCGTACACTTCTTGCAGCACCTATTGTTGGTTATCATGAAAAACAATCAATAAGTTGCAACAAAGGCTTCCAGATTACAAGACTTGCATGAACAATCAATAGACTACGTAAGTGATAAAGCAAAAGAAAATAATAAAAAGACTTGATGGTGTTTATAGCTAGAAGCATGTTTTACTCGGTGCAAAACACAACTACCATGATTACAGAAAGCATCCTTACGTGATCAAGGACCCTTACCTGGCACACTCTAACAGCATCTGTACATCCAGTTCCAACCATAACCAATTTCACCAATGCTTGATCATAGACCTTGTTACCAGAAGGCATCCCTGAATTCACAAGTCTGTCTTCCATAGGACGAGCATGATTATCATCCTCCTTAAACAACAAAGTGGAAGGTTAATAATTACATTCCACAAGAAAACATTGCACGTATAGCATTAAAATAGGATAATGAACTGATTATAAATCATTTTTATGGTGCAGGAACCAGATAGTGGATTCAAGAGTTCAAGAGTTGATCGACAGAGTCATTCTAAGAATCTAACCTCAATCACAATAAGTTGGGCTGGCCCAAGACTATCATCATTCTGCAGACGGATGCTATTGTAGTGCTCTCCATCATGATATGATCTGCCAACAGGATACCAGCAATGTGGTTTAATTCTAGTTCATCCAATATCTCAAATTGTTACTGAAACATGATAGCATAGAAAAAGAAGTAAGATACACTCTTAACAGAAAAAATTATCACCCAATGTGGGCACAATTCTGTCAGCTGCCTAGTTTATGATTTCTGATGTTTGTTCTGTGTGGGCCAGTGGGCCCAGAATTATATTTTTAATGCTTTATATTTGGTTGTACTCAACTATTAAGCCTATAAGGCAGTTTCGTTTGATAACACAATTTTGTTTTCTAGACTCCAAGAATTCTCACGTGGCTGTGTACATGACCTGCCATTTTGTATACAATGCCCTGCATGTATATACTCTGTTTCTCTTAATAGTCAAAGGAAGCATTTATTCAAAAAAACAAACAGGGAAGGTTATAAAATAGATTGCAAAGTCAATATCAACCTTTACCTTGCTACGTGCTTACTTGACAGTGGACACACCAAAGCAAGAGAAACCCAAATTAAGGCATCCACGTGACTGGAAGGTTTTAGGAAAATGACACTTTCCAGAGACAAGAAGGCATTCAATAACTAATGGATTTTCGGAAATTGAGACTTTCCAGAGATGAAGGCATTCAATAATAGTACCACATCTTTTCAAAAACATTGACCTTGCTACACCAATAAAAAATATAAAAGAGCATTTTCTTTGAAAAAGGATTATACAACATAGGGTTGAGACATTTTTTAACTCTAGAATATCTCCTTCCATTAATTGAAGGCATGTTTAACACACACCCATGGACACCTAAAAATATATCATCCTGTACAATCTGGTTTAATTTCATGTTCACCAACAACATCAAATTGCCAATGAATTATAATAGCYGAGAAGAAAAATACAATCTTCTTATACAACGGTATCAACTTTCAAGTATATTGCACAGTCAAAGTCATATACAAGCAGGCACATTTAGAAGGAAATCTATCAATCACCTAACAACGGGGGTTTAAAGAACCTGCCAGGGACAAGAAAGCATTTGGGCTGGGCTACAAACAGTTTAAATAATGGAAAATTATAGTACACAGAATTTGAATGTCTGCATGTTTAAACCATTTCTCTTGTGGCTTAAACACTTGATAAGGGAAGAGTTACATTTGAGCATTGTGCCTCATCAACTCAAAATCAAAAAGTTGTTATCGAGATCAAACCGCATAAGGAATTGTCATCTTACTATAGGAATATGGTACTAAAGAGAGGAGTGTCATTACATCAGCTATCATCAGGGTACTTCTTCGTCTTTCTACCTTTACTTTAGCATAGGATGAATTTGCATGATTATTTTCCCTGTAAGAAGAAAGATTGTTTGCATAATGCATCATCACGAGCCTTAGTTGTGGCCTTTTGGAATTGATAATCATATGCAAAGCTAACTATGCCTCTACTAATAATTATTTCTTTGAAATTGAGTGAGCTAGACTAGGAGCCCTTGGATAATATTAGGCCTTTGCAACCAACTTGGGTGTTTGGGGCCATTTCATCATGAGTGATCATATAGATACAACAAGACAATAAGACAATAGATTAGTGAGCCATGACCATGTAGGTTTTGGTTGCATGTAGAATGCCTACTAACATCAAGTGGTTGACCGTGTAGGTTTCAATCTCATGAAAGGTTGATCATGGTCATACTCTTTTCCCTCCCTCAAGGTACCCAATAGGCAGGATGAATCTCCAATTACCTCTAAAGTTTTAGTATGATGCATCCGGAATGGATCACAACATCTCTCCTTCTAGCTATGTACAAAGTTGTCTTTTAAAGGGTGTCAGAAATGGATTCATAACAAATGATATACATAAACCTGCGATGGCTACCATTGTCCTGCAATAAAAGTCTCTATAATATCATAGTTATTATTATAGAAAACCTCTATGTAGACATTGACCCAACCCCACTATACCCTAGTCTAGACTTTAAAGTTTAAACACTAACATGCTAATCTGCACATGCTAAGCAATTTTAATCCTCCAAAGTAGATTTTATAAACAGGAGGGCTTTAGTTGGGACTTCAATGGCAATCCTCAATGCAAATTGTTTGTCTAAGCTATTACCCTTTATTTCTTTGTTTTTTCAACCATACTCACGTGTTGTTTTACTAAAACAATACAAATATGCCTTTTTTAGCATTCAATGACTAATTATAAAATCATTTAAAGGAATTTATTTCAAAGTAGAATGAACATCTCACCGTAACCCTCGAAAAAATCAAGCCGTACAACTCCACTATTCCCAAGAATACTACACTTCGATTCTCAAGCACTTCTTATGTATATATCATTTTGAAATTGCTTGCTAACTTTTACCAACCTCTTAAATTATGGTAGAAACTTTTGGTGAGTCAATGGTCCATAGTAATAACCTTTGTAACAGGGAGACATTTACCCTAGGTATGGGAATGCACACCCTATTCAGAGAAACTTCTCCTGTACCAGAAATGTGTACATGTATGGTTGTCGATATCTGGACATACCTAGGACATGGAGGATGTGCCTAGAGTCCCCAGAGGAACTTTTGAGGCATCCCCACTTGAGAATCCCCTTAACAAAGTCAAAAAGAAAAAAAGAAAAAAACAGCTAAAAAAATAATGAAAACTTAAACCTTAATCCAACCCCGCCATAAAGTGAAACAAAAAGCCTTAACTCAAACCCAGGCACACTATTCCCTACCCAGGAGCTGAGAAAAAAGAGCAGGTCACTGTTGTTTTTCATGTTGGACATTTTGGGAGGCTGTAAGCAAAATAATAATGCAGATTCTCAAGGTTAGAATAATGGACACTAATTTTCTCTTCAGGAGATATAGTGAGAAATCTTAAGATGCTTTTGCTTGTTGGAGAGTTTGCAGAGTTTAGAAAAATCACAATTTTCTTAATAAGGCAGTACAAAGTCATTTTTACCTGTGGAGACACTGTGCCCCCCCCAAAAAAAGGTAAACCAGCTTTTGCAGATCGGAGGGTTTCTGAGAAAATTTAAATTTGCAGGTTTACACTTATTTTTCACAGTAACCTCTCATTTTTCTTCCTCCTTTTCATCCATGGCTGGCAGGGATGCCCTTTACTGTGGCAATATTGAGAATGAGAAAAAGGACTCCGAGGGTCAGGACAGGCAGACAAAATTCTTTGAAAGGTCTGTGGTAAAGATTGTAGTAGTTACACAAGTGTGCGGACCTGTTTTGATTTAAAAAGGGCAAAGAGTTGATGCATGCACCGATGATGAAAGAAAAATGGTTGCAAGCTTCAAGAAATGAAGAAAGAACTGATGGATATTTACCTCCTATGATAGCTACAAATACAAATCGAGTTCAGATATGGCTATCATACAATACAGAAAAAAAATATGTACGGGAAAAATCCAGTATGAAAAAATACAGGAGTCTACATCTCATAAAAAGAAAAAACATGCAAAATTTTCAAACATATAGAAAATTATAAAACATAATAGATCAAATTAAAAATTTTAGGCTATACAGTTAATACTAACATAATATCACTAATATTATAAAATATTACATAATATTAATATATAATTGTATCACTAATAATATTAATGATTGAAGCAATAAAAATTACATATAACTTCCTTTTTCCATGAAGAAAATTTCGTACTTTTATTTACAAAAATGTAAACAAGATTACATTCTTCAGATGCCTTTCAGCATTTCATCAATCAATTATCAGGAAACCCAAACATATGCACTTTGACCTTGTTAAAGTTTGCAGCAGAGTGAGTCATTCTCCAAGACTGCCTTGTGTAGGCTGACTTGAGGCTTGGAGAAGAGCCTTATTTGAGACAAGCCAAAAAGTCTTGTGAGCTTTGTATAAGCAAAAGCCAAGACAAGAGTATATTGCTGATCAGTCTTATTTGTGACAAGACTGAGTGACCTCATGTGTTGAGGTATTGCCTTATATAGGCAAAAGTGGTGTGTGAGGTTTTCCTAGGTCAAGCAATTGACCATGAGTGGAGAACCAGATGGTCACATCCTGAGACAAATGATCTTTCTTATACGTGAGATGCAAATGATGTATATGTGATGAGCTAGTACGATGGCACGTGAGACAATGGCTGCCATGAAAGACTTGTGATTGCCGGAAGAAAGAAGAAGAGCCAAGCATGTAGAAAAGTCGAGTTGCAAAGATGAGCTGCAAGTCGAGTTGCAAAAGTCGAGTCATGCAAAGATGAGTTGTCAAAGAGTTGAGTTGTCAAGTTCGAGTTGTCAAAGTCAAGTCATGCAAACTCAGTTGCAAAGCAAAGTCGAGTTGTCAAGTTGTCTGCATGTAAAGTCGAGTTGGTAAGTTGAGTTAACAAAGTCTGCATGTAAAGTTGAGTTAACAAAGTCAAGTTGACGAGTTAACAAAGTCTGCATGTAAAGTCGAGTTGGTAAGTTGAGTTACTAAGACAAGTTATCTTAGTTAAGTCAAGTGATGAAGACGAGTTCCATAGCGAGTTATGTCCCTTTGTCAAGCACCGAGGAGTATTATTAATAATACTCCTCGGTGCTTGAAAAAGGGACATTGAATACTTGTTGAAGACACAGCAAAGAAAGAAGCTCT
>JASDQU010737020.1:132626-152518 GCA_032191745.1 Picea mariana | reverse complement strand
GAGGCAGACCAGTCTTCTTGACCACTACTAAGAGTGACTTCCAAGAAGAAAGACTGTCCTAGACCATTCCCCCACACTGGCCACAAGGGGAATCGTTGTCTATGGTACATCAACAATTCATCGAACCATTTTCATTACGAAAATGACTATTCGATCTGGACCATTTTCCGAACTGGAAAATGCCTGTCCGTCAGAAATCTCAAACCACTTTTCAAACTGGAAATGAACTGCTCATCCTGGACCATTTTTCGAACTGAAAAATGACTGTCTATGAATCAATAATACATCATTGCTCCCTCCCAACTTGGGAGTCATCTCTTCCCTTTTCAATAAGGAAGTCGTCTCCACGAGCTCCAACTTGTTTCTTGAGTACACAAACTCTTTCATCTTGGATAGAGGCTTTACCAAAATATCTGCTTATCTGCTTATCTATGGAGATATATTGGAGAACCACTTCTCCTTTCTGGACCTCATCACGGAGAATGTAATGCTTTATCTCAATGTATTTCGGTCTTTCTGGAACACTGGTTTTATCTAAAGGCTTCATATAGCTCTGATCATTATAGTATATCATAGTTGGATTCAACTCTTTTGTTTCCTGCTAGCTCATAACATCGTGGCAAGGGTCAAACTGAAACATATCCAAGTGGCACTTCTTCTGTCATCATGAGAGTTTGTCATGGATTAGCAATCGATCATTCTGGACTTCTGAGTAACCATTCTAATACAATATCTCTGTTATAGAAAGTTTTTCACCACGCTTCTGCTGTGCATTGAATGCTATGCACCAAGTTGTTTGAATCCATACAAGATCTTCTGCCATCTGCATAAAAGTGTCTCTTTTTGGTATACCTCAAAACCTTGAAGTTGCTCTACATACGCTTATTTATTCAATTACTCTTGTTGAGGAGAACAGTCCTTACATTCATCTGATGTGAACTCCAACCCATGGATATTGCAGGAGATATAATGGCTCAGGTATGTCTGGTTACTGGAACAAGCTATCATCATAGTCTTCTCCCTCCATCTGGGAGAACCTTTAGTTTTGGATCTCGTAATGCTTCCATTCATAAGTCTTCTATACATTGTTCCTTATCACAACTTCCATTTCTTCTGCTTGATTGCTTCTAGAGGGTTCAAATCAAGCTGATAGTCTTGTGATTCTTGATGACTGGTTGTTCTGACTTTTCTTTCTCTCTTGGAATCTTCATGTTCTTCCTCATGTTTTTGTTTAGCTCTTGGGTCCATGGAGTTTTCTATAGATTCCATGCCCTGAATATTCCAACTTCTTCCTTTCATCATAGGATCAGGGATGTGGATGGACAACCAATGATACTTTAAGGCTTCTTTTCGAATAAGACTTCTTCTAAAGTCAAACTGAACACATGCTGCTTTTCATGGTTGCTACCATTGATGGGAACATGGATAGATACTACATAATCCTCAATGGATCATATTGTTTAGGATTAGCTCCCTCCTAATCCTTGCTTCATGCATGAATGCATGCTCTTCTTTTGAAATTATATAATCGACTCCCTCCATCTAAGAGAGTCCACGCTTTTGTCTGCATCTTTATTGCCTTCTGCAAAGTGTCACAAGTCTCTTTCTAATTTCTTTTTGAATGATGACTTCTTTTTATTTTTACTTTTTTCAGGTTTCTTCAAGTTTGATTATGATTTTAGTTTATCTTGCAATTGTTACTTATGTTAATAATTTCCGCATGAATTGTTACCAATGGTTGTTGATGTATTTCATATTTTCATGTGTATTGCATGACTTGTAGTCATCGTGATAACAATCCTTATCTTGTTATTCTTCTATAGGTATTGTTTCTATTTGAACATCTTATCTTCTAAGAAATAGATATGCAAGATATGTACAGAAACTATGTAAACATGGCATGTATAAGAATTATGAAGAATATTGTTACCTTGTTTTAGAAGAAGAAGTTTGTTTTATCCTGCTTGGTCTTCTTTGAGGGTGCCCTTTCTTTGGCAACTAATGCTTCATGTGTTTCCTTCCTTTTTTTAAACTCAGGACAATGATTCTTATAGTGACCATTTTCGACAGTTGAAGCATTGTATTTTTGACATATCTTTCTCTTGATTTGGTTTCTTCCTGGAGGCAAACTTCATTTTATTCTTGAAATTCTTGAACCTTGCTGTGAATGCTTGATCATCATATTCCTTTTGGGGTTTCTCTTTTGCACTAATCCTTGATTCTTTTTGTGCACAACAAGTCCAAAGTTATTCAAATGTAGGATACACCTTCCTTGTGTTCATGCTTGCAACAAATGCATCCCATGTCTTGGGAAGACCATTGAGTACTATATTTACCAGTTCCTTCTCTGAAATGATCTATTCAATAGCTTGTAGTTGATCTCTTAACTGAGATATTCTCACAAAGTATGATGTTATGTTGTCATCATCATTCATTTTCATGTCACAGAGCTCATTCTTCAGACTCATTACTTGTCCAATGTTTCTGACTGAGAAGAGGTTTGTTAGGGCATCGTACATCTTCTTAGATGAGTCAAGATGGGAGATGTAGGGTATCAAGTGGTTTTTTATAGAGTCCACTATGATACTCATGGCATTGATGTCACTGTCTTTGAACTTCTCCAAAACTGCAACGTTCTGAGGTTCCTTCTCTTTCCCTTNTGAAGTTAGAAGCCCCTTCTAACTTGTTTTCTGACTTCATAGAGTAAGTCATAATTGTTTTGACTTGGTCAACCCTTGATTTTGACCAAAAACTCAAACTTGATGTCTTATCTTGCTGAGAGTACCTGGAGACGCGCTAGGCTAGTGCGCACTAAGCTATCCAGAAGTTAGGCCAGTCTCTTCACTTAAGGTGCCTCAACAAGAGGGTTAGGGTTTCATTGTTGCAACAAAAACTGGCTGCAACTGCAACTGTAACTGAGCAAATCCTCCCAATCTATCTTCCAACGGTTAAACTGTCTGAAGATAGTGTGGGCCCATAACCTGTTAGAAAGTAATGGATGTGCTCGTTTAACCATAAACAATATAGCAATATTGTCACCCAACCATAGGTCGAAGCCACCCCCGAGCACCTTAACCTTGACAGAGAATGATTTCAGAAGCAAATCAATAGCCAACCAAGGCTAAATCATAAAGATAACCAAGACTGATCAGAAAGTCCAATCATAACCAATAGAAAGTCCGAGCCTAAACTAGGAAACCAGATTGCGGAAGCTGCCGGCTGTAGCTGCTCCCCAGACTTGCGCACTAGCCCAGTTCCTACAGTGCACACTTCTTCCCAGCTAAAATTCTGAGTAATGTGTATAAAATGAGGTCTGGCTACTTGTATTTATATCGTTTCCTGAGCTGTCTGGGCTGACTTCTCATTCTGGAGACTAAATACTTAATATTAATTATTTCCTTGAGCCGACTTGTTTGCTAGGGTTATGTTCAATGCTTTAGGGTTACTTCTTACTTCTCGAAATATTCTATTCTCGTCAGGGTTACACGTGGAGGTAAATACCTCCCACAATTACCATAATATCAACACTATGTACCAAACCTGAAACACAATCTAATTAGTGTAGGACAATTGATGGAGCATGGTTATAATGTCTTATTCAAAGGCTTAACATGTTTGATTTTGGACAAATCACCAAGTAGGAAACTTATAACAAAAATCCAGATGACTAAGAATATGATGTTTCCCCTAAATATGAGAAGTGTCAATTTGTCCCAATCATATGCCCAAAATGTCTCAAACACATATGATAATCTTTTATGGCATGCTAGGTTTGGTCATCTACCTTTTAAGAGTCTAAGTCTTCTTAAAAAACATGCAATGGTCAAAGGTCTTCCTGTTTTAAATGAAAATGATAGTCCATGTGAAAGTTGTATACTCGGAAAGCATAAGAAAGACAACTTTCCAACATCCTCCAATAGAGCCAAAAAACAACTTGAATTGGTTCACGCAAACTTCTGTGGACCAATGCAAAGCCAATCAATTGGTGGTAGTTTTTTTTTATTATTTATTATTATTATTATCATTATTTTTTTAAGACTTTTATTGATGATTTTAGCAAGAAAATATGGATTTATTTTCTTAAAAATAAATATGATACCTTCTCAAAGTTTAAAGACTTCAAAGCTAAGCAAAAAAACAAAGTGGAAAATATGTAAAGGTGCACAGGTCAGATGTAGGAGGAGAATAGATCTCGAAAGAATTTGCATATTTTTGCAGATAGCAAGACATCATCATGCAAAACACAACTAGATACACTCCACAACAAAATGGAGTGGTTGAAAGAAAGAACTAGGCCATCATGAACATGGCCATCATGAACATGGCCAGGAGGATGCTTAGAGAGAAGAACTTGTCCAATGATTTTTGGGCTGAAGTAGTTGTCTGTTCAGTGTACATCCTGAACAAATCTCCAACAACCAGTGTGAAGAATAAAGTACCTCAAGAGGCATGGAGTGGCACTAAGCTAAATGTGTTACACTTCAGAATTTTTGGATACATTTCTTTTGCATGTCCATGAAGAACTAAGAAAAAAGCTTCACAGGAAAAGTGAAAAATGTATCTTCATTGGATACAATGAACAGTCAAAGGCATATAGACTTTATAATCCAGTCACCAATAAATTTCTAGTGAGCAGGGATGTTAAATTTCTTGAGCATAAGTCATGGAGTGAGCAAGAAAATGAGACATTGCACAACCAGAATCTAATGCGACAAAATAATGTACAAACATAAAGTTCAAAACAACAAGCAAATCCACTAAGACTGCCAAGAGTACAGGTACAAAGACAACAAGAAAACTCTAGAAATGGTTCTTCTTCCAACAATGATTCATCCTCTTTAGTAGAAAATCAACGAACAAGGAGTTTAAGTGAAATTTATCAGCAGAACAATGACTATGAACAACAAGGTCATTTCTCTTTTCCATCCATTCAACCAACCTACTTTGAAGAAACAGTCAAAGAGGAACACTGGGTAGAAGCTATGAATGAAGAAATTGAAGCCATAGAAAATAAAAAGACTTGGGATCTTGTTGATCTACTAATAGACAAGTCAATCATTGGAGTCAAATGGGTTTACAAAACAAAGGTTAATGAGAAAGGAAAGATAGAGAAACATAAGGCAAGGTTGGTTGCCAAAGGTTTCTCTCAACAACCTGGCATAGATTATGGCGAAACCTTTGCTCTTGTAGCAAGGTTAGACACGATAAGGACCATTTTAGCTATTGCAGCTCATAACAAATGGAAAGTCTATCAATTAGATGTGAAGTCAACCTTCTTGAATGACATTTTGCAAGAATAAGTTTATGTGGATCAACCACCTAGTTATGAGTAAAGGGACAAGAGGACAAAAAGTACAAGTTGAATAAATCCTTGTATGGTTTGAAGCAAGCTCCAAGAGCTTGGTACAGTCAAATCGACTCCTATCTGATCAACAATGGATTTGGTAGGAGCAATAATGAGCCAACTCTGTATACAAAATCTGATCATGAAGGTAAAATACTTATTGTTTGCCTTTATGTTGATGATATGATTGTTGAAATATTCAATAATACTGAGAGGAGAGGTGAATCAGTATTAGGTGCTTTTTACCATTTTTAACCACAACTTGTAAACATTAAGTTATCAACAATTTATCACTTATGATTTGCATTTAAGATATCATAAAACATATAACCATATATACACAGTACATAAGAATTTTACGTGGAAACCCAAATGGGAGAAAACCACAAAACACTTTTTAATGTATCTGAAGATTACATCCACCGAAAGTACCAACTTCCAAAATATTCTCCAGCACCAGTTGGAAGGAGGCACCAACCCCTTAATTTACAGGCTCCAACCTGAACGAAGCTACAACTCTCTAGATTCTCCAACTCCAACCAGAAGGAGGCTCCAACCCCCTAGTTTATAGGCTCCAACCTGAAGGAAGCTACACCTCCCTTTCCTTGCCTCTTCCTTCCTCCCTTGAATATAAATAAATGATCAACCTGTTACTGTTATTGTCATTGATATTGATACATCATCATCATCAAAACTGATACAACCCCACTAACCACATAAACTTATGTCAAGATCTCCAAGAATATCCTCCAAATCATGTGCTCAAAATCACCATGATATCTATCAAACTATGTGTCGAGATATGCTTCAAGAATGTGCCAAGATATAGCTCATATGCCAAAACCTCCAATACATGCCTCAAACATGTGCCATAACCTCCAAGATATGTCGTAAAGCATATACCAAAACCTCCATGATACAAACCTCAAAATATATAGAAGAACATACCTTTCAACATGTGAACAACCTAGTGAATGAGATATCAGATATTCAGACCTTCCTCAACTTTAGCATCAAGGAGAGTACCTTCCTCAAAACTTTCCTCAGCATCACGGAACTTGAATGAGCAACATGTGGTGCCTTGCATGACGATATCAGGACAACCAGCAGGGTCCTCGCGAGACACCCTATACTTGACCCGTAGGGGTCAACTCAGATAGGGTTTCCTAGGAATCCTTTGCACATCTGCAACTCTGAGAACTCCCTCCTTCGCACTGCTTCACTACTTCACTTGCGCTGAGAGATCATACATGCTTGATGAAAATGAGAATCTCTTTGATGGGTATTTATACTTTTTCAAGTACCTCCTTTACTTGACTTTAAGGCCGACCTATAACTTCTTGTTGCAACCGTTTTTCTCCTTTTACTTGATTTTGGGGCTGACTTGTAACTTCTTGTCCTTAGATCCAGGGCTTCTTCACTTGCTTTTGGGGCTTCATTTTTAAGAGGGAATATATCCTCAACCGTGAGGAACCATGTGGCGTGTCACTTACCATTGGAAACGACTTGAAAAGGACTATCAATCTATGAGGGTTTTGGATGCAGTTACAATGTCCTTCATACTCTTTGTCTTCAAACAACTCTAGGTTTCATGACCAAACCTCTGGACCTTCTTGTAGGTTTCTTCAAAGCATCTTCTTGTGAGGGCCATGCTTAGAGCTACGCCATAAGGGGACCACTTTGGATATTCCTTCAAATAAACCCATCACTTCGAGGGGCTTCTGGACTTCTTCTAGGGTCGACATCAATGACAACCAATTTTCCAAAATATGGAAGTTTTATCGATTCACGATTGGGTGGCTAGGTGCAACTTGCCACGTAGTGATAGGTTCGTGATAGTTCGCATGGTCTTCCTTTTTTCGCGTAGCTCGAAAAATCCATGTATCATATAGGAGGAGATAGGAACAGGGAAGGTCGAAGAGGGGATGGAAAGAAAGAAACGCAACCAAGCCAAAATAAGAAAGGAACATATTAGAGAGTCTATCGAATTCCCCTACTCTACTCGATGCATATAGATAGGGAAAAGGCTCGAGCATGGAGTCGGAGGGAGCCAAGGCCGAGATAGCATGTGAAGATGTATCAATATCTATTGGTTGTCATCCAAGGGCTTTGATGAGCTCAACAAAGGGAAGATAGGGACCTTAGGTTATAATAAGTTTATGCTGGGTGAAGCACTAATAGATATTGATCCGTCTTCTAATATTTCTTGCTTTATTTACCCTGATCTCTTAAAATTGTGTTCGATAACCATCCTTGGTTGAGCCCTACCAATTGAAATACCCAATCCTCCCCCCTAGATCAATATCTTTACCGTAACCGTATCGAGCCAGACTCTATCTCTCCTATAGACCTACTGAATTCTTCTTATTAATTATAAAGGATATGTAGAAGTTGGAAGTATGATTAGGAACTAGGAAATTGGATAGGGTTTTAGTCTCTTTTAGTTTTAGAGTAGTAGGAATAACTCCTTATGCTTCTCTTTTTGTATTCTTAGTTTAGAATAAGATAAAAAAAAAGTGTAGATAAAAAGAGAAATAGTCGTAGGAAAAGTAGGATTAGTGGTATGAGTAGGATTTAGAATGAATATGATTAGCAATTTCATTGATTTAGCTCCCCCTACTTGGTGTAGAATTCATTCTCTGCACTCCATGGGGAGGGTGAGTGTGCAGAGTTCAAGGCTGCCATGGATATAGTGCAAAAGAAGATGCAAAATCTGGAATTAGTTCCCAATGAGAAACCGAGCACGTCAAATGTAGAGCATAATCCAAGCACTGCTATGGTGTTGGAGACTCGTGATGAAGAAGGTAAAGAAGGAGAGTCCACACCTGAAGAGGAAGTGGAACGCATTAGCTGTTCGCTCCAGTTAGACACAATGATTTATACATGCAATTTGATGTTAGATGAATTTAAAGCTGCCATGAAAACAAAGTTTGAGATGAACGATCTTGGACTCATGAAGTATTTTTTGGGTATTGAAGTTGAGCAATCTGCTCAAGGTGTTTTTGTTTTTCAGCAAAAGTATACATGCAAGCCAACAAAAACACCTATTGCATTAGGAACTAAATTGAGCAAATCATATGAAGGCTCAACAATTGATTCTACTTTATATAAGAGGCTAGTTGGTAGTCTAATGTATCTCACTGCAACTAGACTTGATATTATGTTTGCAACAAGCTTTGTTTCCATATTTATGGAATCCCCCAAAGATTCTCATTAGAAAGTTGGAAAAAGAATATTAAGATATGTTGCAGGGACACTTAACTTTGGTTTATGGTACAAAAATTCTAAAGATTATTCACTTGCAGGGTACACTGACAATAATTTTGTAGGCAACATTGATGACAAGAAAAACACAACCGGTTATGCTTTTCACTTGGGTACGAATCTGATTTCATGGGAATCATAGAAGCAACCCATAATTGCAATATATTCAACAGAGGCAGAGTATGTTGATGCAACTTCAACATCATGTCAAACAGTCTGGCTGATAAGACTTTTGAAAGATTTGGCACATATGGAAAAGGAGCCAACTCCTACTTTTTGTGATAATAACTTAGCCATTGCACTGTCAAAGAATGATGTATTTCACAAGAAAAGGAAGCACATTGACACATGCTTTTATTTTGTTTGAGAGATTGTCAATAATGGAGATATTTCTCTTCAATTTTGTGGATCAAGAGATCAACTAGTAGACATTTTTACAAAACCATTAGGAAAAAATGTTTTTGAATTTCAAAGACAACACTTGGGCATTGTAAGTGCTGATGAATGAAACAATTGAGATTAAGGGGGAGTGTTGAGTGTAATCTCCACCTGTCAATATTTGTCTACCAACTCACTTAGTTAGACGTTAGTTGTCTTTGAGTTTAGTTATTGTTTACTTCAGTTCACTCAACGAGTATTTTTATCCGTTGTAATCTATGTATTGTATTTAATGATTAGACAAATATGGAAACCCCATGAAGTTTGTCCTGCAAATCTGTTTTGCTTTGTCTTTGAGTTTGTCATGAATCATATTGTACTTATTAGATATTTCGAAGACCAACTTTGGTATTATTATACCAAAGGTATTTCAAATCTTAAAGTTTAATTTTGAAGGTTATTTTAACTTAATAAAAATATAAATTAACATAGATATGTTACTTTGAAATATTAAAATGACAAATGAATATATATTTCTACATTGTAGCATACTACTGAAACCTCTTGCAAATCCATTAAGTGCTTGAACATTGCCTACATCATTCGTCTCATATCTTCCTCCCACATGTCGCAACATCTATGTATCCCTCAATTCACACTTAGTATTTATCTGACACATGGCTGCTTCAACTATCTCCACGGCTCCAACTCACATATCTGCTCATTAAAGAGGACTTGTAGTTGTCCAGAAACTAGGATGGGAGCACTCATGCTTATTGATCAAGGTGCAACCTGATTGAGCTAAGGAAACCATTTTATTTTGTCTCTCTCAGTGTGCATGCTTCGTGTTATGATCTCTACACATTTCTTTCACCATTGCAAAGACTACGTAGTGTGGTCTGACGATCAACTAGATGCGAGGTCTTGCATCACAAACCGATCCTCCTTTGCGCTTGCAATGAAAAAGGGTAACCATAGTGTAGGCATGCCATGTTCTGTCCCTTAAGTCACACTTAGTATTTATCTAACACATGGCTACTTCGACTATCTCCACAACTCCATCTCAAAGAGTTGCTCATCAAATATGACTTGCAGTTGTCCTTAAACTAGGACATAAGCATTCGTTCTTACCAATCAAGGTGCAACTTGAATGAGCTAAGGCGACCCTTTTCTTTCATGTCTCTCTCAGTGTGTCTTCTCTCAGTCGGTAGTGTGCTCTCGGTCGAAGGAAGAGAATAGTAAAAGAACGACACATAAATATCCCAATGATAAAGTCAAAACTCTCAGTCGGTAGTGCTTAGTGCTCTCTATCACTGTAGTGTGCTTAGAAAGTCACAACCCGACTTAATGAATAAACCTTTTGAGCTTATAGACACAATGATAACTGCCTATGTTGTAGGATGGCTACCATGGCCTCGACTGGGCATCTCCAATGTAAAATATTTCTCATTTTAGGCAATTTATGTGAATTTCTATTATGTGCATGAAAACATTGATTGATATTATTTGAATAGTGAAAATCAACGTTTGATATGATTTGAATATTGGACTTTTAGTTGGCAAAAGATGGAATGGTCAATTTCTATGAAGTCTGAGAACAGAGCTGGGATCTTCCGTAGGCATTATTGAATGCCATGATGGATCAAGTTGGAAATGACAGTTGGACAAATCTTTCACCAAAGGAGGAGAGGTGGTAGACTACCAAGGAACTAGAGATGTAAGTTTGAATTCCTTCTTGTCATATAAATTCCTTTATGACACACTCTTCTATTTATATTCTTTCTTTTTTTGGAAGGAAAACCTAAACCCCTAAATCCAATGAACTCTTTCCTAGTAAATCCTTAAAACTTAAACACGTCATAAAAACTTAAATCCTTAAAACTTAAACACGTCATAAAAACTTAAATCCTTGAAACTTAAACACGTCATAAACTCACTCTCTCCAAACAATTAACCATGTTTTTTATTATGGTTTTTGTGTTATCACCATAATAATCGTGAGTGGATTAGGCCACTACTACATGGTGTTGATACACTAAGGAAACTCATAAATCAAGTATATTGGAGTCGCTTAAAGGGATCAACCTTCCAACAAGGCAAGTGATTAGCCTCCCAACATAGCTCAAACTCCACATATCAAATTCTCATGCAAAAGCCTCTCGGTCAATCTGGTACAAATTTGCAATTTCAAATATATTGCAGGTACACCAAAACATTGTAATACAAAGTACATAATCTAACCTTCAATGACTTCTAGAATATTTCTGAAATTGAAAAAGCAAAAAACAAAGGGTTGTTGTTTTTTTAATTCTAACCTTCATATTATTTTTGAAATATTTCTAAAATTGAAAGAGCACAAAGAAAGGGTTAATGTTTTTTACCAAAATAAACCAATATTCACACAGTAGTTGCTTCAACTATTGATAGGGTAGTTTCTTCAACTCGATATAGATGGATGATTACCAATAGAAACAATGGAAAAATATATATGCATGGACAATTACCACTGGTGCTCATGCTATATATTTTTATGCTATAGGGATGAAAGACGACAAGGAATAACACAATATGAAGCTCGGTACTTGATGGAGCTTAGATACCACAAGTTGAGCCAAGATTATGTGTGGACATTACCATAGCAAGTGGAGGGCCGTGACAATGGAAACGAGAAAAGGAGGAGGGAAGAAATGAGTCATTACATTCAATGCAATGATTTACATGTCAGTAGAAGGGTGACCATATTCTTTGCAGACATAGATTGCAATGTCTGACAAATATGTCAGAGAATTAATTCACGCCTGAAATTTGACCATTTGTGATCAGTAAACTGCTATGGATATTTCAATAGATAGTTCATCACAATAAATCTAATAAAAATAATGAAATCTTTACTTTGAAGGTTAATTTCCTTTAGATCTCAAACTCTTTAATTAGTGCTTTTCTGCTTAAAATGTATGAAATAGTTCAAATGTGAAAAATAGAGAAAAAAATAAATACACACACACCATCCACAAATAAACACAAGATGTATCCTGGGAAACTCAATATGGGAGAAAACCTAGCTAGAAGGTGAGGTTTCTTTGCTCTCTTTTCTTCAAATGCAAGTACAAAGAAAGAGGCACTCTCTGTGGTATTTCCTCTGACACTGTGGCTTGTATGGATGCTACATAATATCTCCTCCTTTGTTATGCTCACAAAATATCACTCTCAATTGTTATGCTCAGTGATGGAACAAGATACAATGCAAAATAATGGAACCCCCTCTCCTCCTAGTGGCCTAGTATTTAACATAGCTCGATAGTCATCTAGGGGTAGGGTTTTTACTTCCTCAACCCTCAATTGTGATAAGGTTTTGGACCTTTTGGAATCTTCTTGAAAGTCCATACCTGGCTCGCCCCATATGTGTGAGTAATGGGGGCTGATGTGACATCTTTTTCTATAACCATGGTGGCCAACACAATAGGTCAACTTGTGAGAGACATAATTTTTTCATACAAGCTCCGATTGATGCGATTTTTGCACCATTGGAAAGGTATCGATGCATAGAAGATTGTCACAACATCCTAGCTATTGTTGAGAAAATTTTGACCCAAAAATATCATTTGATGCCTCAAAATGGCTCCAGAAGGTTTCAAACCCCAATTTTCCATACTAAGATCTGTCGTTAAAATGACCCTGCAAGTTGATCCCCCTGATTTTTTTTTCACTATGAAAACATCAAGATAGATGACAAATAATATAACGATCCAATCTGGATCAAATTGTTCATATATATATATTAAATTGTTTTTTTTTTCTCTCACAAATACTCAAGAAAAAATATCCACCACCAAGAGAATTTAGTCCCATCAATCTTATATTGGCCAGTAAGAAAATAGAATCATAAATTTCAGAAATTAATGATTTTTTAAAATTTCAATAAAAACATAAAAAAAAAATATAAACAAAACTTTAATATATGAGGCATAATTTAGGTGAATTAATATAAAGTGAAATGGCTTTGACCGAAAACTATAGTAGAGACTAATAAAGGAAAAATAACATGTAAAAAATTGAATTCAAACATAAATTACATACAAAAATAAATAATAAAGTTCTTTTTTGATTCTCAAAACCCTCTTCAAATTACATATATGGGTTCTAACCTTTAGCACATCCTTATTTATGTTTTTTTACTTGAATCAATTTTGAGATTATAAGCAAAATATGGGTGGCGGGAGCGAGGATCATTTACGATCCTGAAGGAAAACAAGAAGCAACATTTGAATGGGGTTAGGTTCTACAACAAATAATAAAGTTAAAGCACTTGCTTTATTCCAAGAGATAAAGTAATTTGATTCTTTACTAAGCAAAAACAACCTAAGTTTAGGAGACTTAGCTATAATCATAAAACTCATGCATAAATCATCTACACAAAAATATGGGAAATTGACTAGAATCATAAAAATAGTTCAAAAAGAGATCAAAAGATTTGAACACTTGGATTTTTTTCCATGTTTTGAGGGAAAAAAATAAGCAAGCAAACCAATTGGAAAATTCAACCTCTTGCTTAGGAGGAGTTCCTAGATGCAAAAAGGGGTTGTTATTAGAACCAAATTCTTTACAATAGCCATGGTCTTTATAACTCTTTTGCATAATAGCCACATATCAAATATCAATCATAGTTGCAAAAAGGACATCAGGTTTTGGTGAATGAGCAGTGTAATGTGGAAATTCAAATTGGTATCTACAAGGATGAAGTATTATGTGACAAAATTCCCATGGATGTCTACCATATTTTGTCGGGAAGGCCATGGCGGTATGACAGAAAAGCCACTCATGATGGCAGGAGGAACACTTATTCTCTGGAAAAAGACGAATGTGAGCATGCATTGTTTCCTTTGTAGGATGAAGGAACCAAAGAAGCAGTTGGTTTCAATGTATTTATTATGAGTGGAAAGGAACTACTCAAAGAGGTCAAGAAAGAAGAGGTACATTTTGCATTGATTGGAAAACCCAAGGTAATATTTACAAGTACAAATTTGGATGATTTTCATACAGAAGTTAGGACCATGTTAGATGAATTTGTTGATATTATAGTTGATGATTTACCAAATGTATTACTAATCCAGGAGGATCTAAGGAACGCTCACAAAGGTCCAGGAGGATCTGGAATGCTCATAGAGGTCTCAGGGAATCGAGAAAGGCTCATAAATCAATCTTCTCAAATGGCCAATAAAATAACATCATTTCATATAGCTCGACAAGAGCTTTCCAACGGCACAAAGTCCGCCTCAAACAATACTCGCATCCAAAAGTTATGACTAGTCAAAGCTTGGTCAAAGTACATGCAAATAAAGAGGTGACACGTGGCACCACTGCAAGGGTGGAACATGGCACCTAGTTGGAAGCTGACTGGGAAAGGTTGTGATGACAAGTGGTCCAATGGCATGTTGACACGTGGTTCACAGGTGGATGAATTTCATGTTGACAAGTGGCATAAGTTATCAGTTGAAACATGGCAGTGATCAACCAATGAGAGGTTGCCACGTGGCAACCTCCCATTGGCCAGTTATGGATGAGGTTTGTTAAATTTTTTGTTGGAGCCGAAAGGAATCAAACTCATATCTCTCGCATGACAGTTCAATAACTTTACCAGTGCACCACCACACGTTCTTTATTAACCATGTGGAAAATAATATATATAAGGTGGTTAATATGTTATATTGGTGGTATAAGGTGGTTAATTCCATTACATACTCCTTAAATTCTTCTAAAGTATATTGGTGGTATGCACTCATATCTTCGTCATATTATATTAATGTTCAATCCTACTAATATTGATGAAGTGTTAGTACAAGCTACTCATCTTGAAGCCAACAAAGGAAAACATGTTGTGGAGGATGAGTCAGGAGAGCCACATGAATTAAAGAAGCAGTTGAAGGAAAAAGGGAAGAGAAAGAAGACAACTACAATGAAGAAGGATGAAGAGAATAATCCTACATGTTCTCACTGTGAGAAGAAAGGGCACGATGAGAAACATTGTTGGAAGTTGCATCCAGAATTGAAGACAAAGTGGGCTCAGCCTAGGAAGGGTAAAAAGAAGACCACAACTACTGTGTAGGAACTTGGATCAGATTCTGAGGATGAAACTACGATTACAACTATGGGTATCAAAGGTACATCTTCTATTGTTGGTTTACAAGTTTCTTCTGCAAATTATAATGTTATCCCTGATGGAAGGAAAAGAAAAGAACTGTTTCATTTACGAGTTGTCTCAAAGCACACAAATATTGATACACTTGTTGATAGTGGATCACAAGTGAATCTTATTTCAGAGCAAGTTGTTCAGAAGTTGGGATTGGAAACTAGGCTTCATCCGAGACTGTATCCTTTGGGATGGATTTGTGATAATGCTCAGGTACATGTAACTAAGTAATGCAAGTTGTGATTTGCGATCACATCCAGTTTCATTGATGAGATAGAGTTAGACGTGGTTCCAGTTGGCCATTGCGGGATGGTTTTGGGAAGTCCATACTTGTATGATAGGAAGGCTATTTTCTACAGGGAACAAAGTAAGTATCATATTTTCAAGGATTGGATTGAGTTCATTGTGAGAGCTCATCAAATAATAAAAAATTGACAGTTGTCACTACAGGGCAGATGCTAGTTAATGCTAGTATCCAGGATCCATATTTATAGACTACGGTTGAAAGCAGAACAGGTCCTTTGGTTGATATTTTTCCTATTAAGAAGGGAAAATATGTTGATGGTTCATTCTCTTTCACATCTGTATATTCAGTTTTGTTGTTCAATTTATTACTATTCAACGGAGTATGGTTAGTTGCTGCAACAATGAATGGCGGAGTTTGTGAATTTAAAGGAATGGTTAACTTGGTCAACAATATTGTTTTAGTCTTCATTATGGTTGTGATGATTCAGGTGCTCGTTATCTAAGAAGGAAGGATGAATGATACTGGACAAGTGAGGCGAAAAACATTCTTATTTCATTTCTGAATAATCCATACTTTTGGAGGACCAAAAGTCCTTCAATGGGGAGGTGTGATCTAAGAGGATCTAAGGAACACTCATAGAGGTCCAGGAGGATTTGAAACACTCACAGAGGTCCTAGGGGATCCAGAAAGGCTTAAAAATAAATCTTCTCAAATAACCAAGAAAATAACATCATTTCATAGAGATCGATGAGAGTTTTCCAATGGCATAAAATTTTCCTTAAACAGAGCTCGTATGTAAAAGTTATGGCTAGTCAAAGTACATGTAAAAAAGGAGGTGACACGTGGCACCATTGCAAGGGTGACATGTGGAACCTAGCTGGCAGTTGACTGGGCAAGGTCGTGATGAAAATTGGTCCAATGGCTAGTTGACACATGGGGTGCATAGGTGGATGAATTGCATGTTGACAAGTGGCATAAGTTATCAGTCGACATGTGGCAGTGATCAATCAATGAGAGGTAGACACGTGGAAGCCTACCATTGACCAATTATGGATGAGGTTTGTTAAAATTTTGGTTGGAACTGAAGGGAATCAAACCCGTATCTCTTGTATGATAGTTCAACAACTTTACCAGTGCGCCATCACATGTTCTGTATTAACCATGTGGAAAATAATATACATAAGGTGGTTAATATGTTATATTAGCGAGAAAATGGCTGAGGGCTTAGCCCTCGACCCATAGTTATATGCATGCAAGAGATCCGAGCTCCTATATTCGTGTGGGCCTAACTCCATAACCATATTACAACAAACATATAACAACCCACCTTTTAAACATATGTGCGCTAACTCCTTGCCACGAGATTTGTAATAAATGGGTTTTTTGTTATATATTTAATATTTGTTGTAACAAAAGCCAAATAATAAGGGATTTGGTTTGGAATCGATCCCCTAACCTCTCCTATATAAAGGAGCATCCTCACCACTACACTACAAGAAGTTTTTGTGTCAAAAAGCCTTGTGCTACTCCTTTTGTACAAAAGATTTATGTGTATAAAAAGCCCATTTGTATAAGTTAGGGAGAGGATCACAAGCTCATGAAGATACAAGTTCTCATGTCGAAGACTTGTGCCATTTTATTTGTACAAGGATTTATTTCATGTATAGGAATGAGCTCGTTTGTATGAGTTAGAAATTAGTGGCTTACTACATAAAAAAGAACCCACATTTATGCAAGGGGGTTATTTTTTGTTTATGTAATTATAAAGAGAACTATTGTAATATTGGCAAATGCTTTTTGTATAGAGTTTTGAATATGAACAAAGCTCGTTTGTACAAGTTTGAAGCAGAAGTTTGATGCATAGAAATTCTTGGTTATTGATTATTTCATTCAAGTAGGCTTTCGTTTATGTATTATTTATATCTTTGTGAAAGCTTGTAAAGATAAGTGTTACGTGATTTTCGCCAAGAACTCAAAGCAAGTTCGTTTTGGTAATATGAGTTAATTTGGAATAATTTTTAGTTTATTGATAAGACATTCACATGACATGTTGAAAATAGGTCAAATTGGTCCTTTAAATTCCCAAATTTGGTCGGATGTGTATGTGTATTGACATCTAAGGATTCTTAGGTTGAATTAGTATCAAAGTTTGATGACATTTTTTTGATCAAGTTGTTTTCAAAACTCGTTTGGTATTTTCAGATCAATTACCCCCTATAAGGAGTTTCATCCATCATATTGATTTAATTCCAGGAGCAAGTTTTCCTAACAAAGCAACATATAGAATGATACCACATGAAAATGAGGAGATAAAGAAGAAGGTGCAAGAACTTTTAGATAAAGGATTGATAAATGAAAGTTTGAGTCCATGTGTTGTTCCAACAATAATGGAGGATGGTGAATGTGTATTGATTCAAGAGAAATCAACAAAATCACAATAAGATATATATTACCAATGCCTAGAATTGATGATCTGTCTGTTTGAGTGGTGATAAGTATTTTTCAAAAATTGATTTGAAAAGTGGGTATCATCAAATAAGGATTAGAGAAGGGGATGAATGGAATACAACTTTCAAAACTAATAGTGGATTGTATGAATGGTTGGTGATGCATTTTGGGCTCACAAATGCTCCAAGTACTTTCATGAGATTGATGAATGAAGTTTTGAAAGAATTCATTGGAAAGTTGTGATAATTTATTTAGATGATATCTTGATGTGTAGTCAAACAAGAGAAGAACATTTAAGACATCTCAAAATGGTTTTGAGTACTTTACAGAAGAACACATTGTTGATTAATTTGAAGAAATGAAGTTTTATGAAGGATGAACTAATATATTTGGGATTTGTGATATATAACGATGGTTTAAAGATGGACCTAGAAAAAGCACACACAATACTGAATTGGCCTACTCCAAGGAATGTGTTTGAGGTAAGGAGTTTCCATGGTTTGGAAAGTTTTTATAGAAATTTTATCAGAAGTTTCAGTTAGTTGTGTGCTCCAATTGTGGAAACAATCAAGGAAAAAAAACAACCATTTAAATGGACAGAAGCAGCTGATAGGAATTTCAAATTGTCGAAGAAGAAGATCATCGAGAAGCTTGTTTTAGCTTTACCTAAATTTGGTAAGCTTTTCCAAGTTGAGACTGATGCTAGTGGAACTATAATGAGAGTTTTCTTAAGTCAAGAACGAATACCAATTGCATATTTTAGTGAAAAGTTGAATGAATCTAAGCATGAATATTCTTCTTATGATAAGGAATTTTATGCAATTGTTCAAGCACTGAAGAAATGGAAACACTACCTTGTACCTAAAGAATTTGTTTTATACATTGATAATCACACATTGCAATTCATAAGTAGTCCACCACAATTGAATCAAAGACATGCTAAGTGGGTTGAATTCCTATAAAATTTCACATTTGTAATTAAGCACGCCAATGGTAAATAAAATAAAGTTGTTGATGCATTGAGTAGGATTAATTTAATTTTGCAAGAATCTCAAGATAACACTTTAGGATTTGATGGACTGAAGGAGATGTATAAGGGAGATGCGGATTTCAGAGATGCTTATGCAACCTGTGAAAATCGAATTGCCAATAATAGAATCCAATGGTTGAGCTACATGATACAAGAAGGATTGTTGTTCAAGGATAGTAAATTGTGTATACCTAGATGTTCCATGAGGGAAAACCTTATCAAGGAAAATCATAGTGGGGGACTCTCAAGACATTTTGGACAGGACAAGACCTTTGCTCAGATTAATGTTTTATTTTTTATTTTTGGCCAAGTATGTAGAATGATGTGAAAAGGTTTGTAGAGAGATGCATGCTAAAGGGAGAAGTCAGAATGCAGGTTTGTATCAGCCACTACCTATCCCAAACAGACCATGGGATTCAGTGAGTAAGGACTCTATGTTAGGATTTCCAATGACACAAAGAGGCAATGACTCTATTTATGTTGTGGTTGATATATTCTCTAAAATGGCACATTTTATTTCTTGTACAAAGACCAGTGATGCAAAAAATATTGCAAATTTGTTCTTTAAAGAGGTGGTAAGTCTGCATGGTTTGCCTAATAATATTGTTTATGATAGAGATACCAGATTTGTGGGTCATTTTTGGAGAACTTAATGGAAGAAACTTGGTACTAATCTTAGTTTTATCTCAGCATATCACTTACAGGCTGATGGACAAACAAAAGTGGTGAACAAAAGTCTGAGAAATATTTTGAGGATTCTTGTGAACGAAAATCCCAAGCAGTGGGATCAACTGCTTGCTCAAGCTGAGTTTGCATATAATGATTCACCTAATAGAAGCACATGAATGAGTCCATTTCAGATCTTGTATGGAATGAATCCAAGAGGTGTATATGAATTGAGGAATTTGGGGAAACAATAAATGAGAAGTGTTGATGGTGAAGACTTTGCAGTGAGTATGCATGAGCTACAAGAAAGAGTCAAGCAGAGGTTACA
>JASDQU010737020.1:88258-119200 GCA_032191745.1 Picea mariana | reverse complement strand
GTAGTAATGGCATACTTGAGAAATGAGATATTTTCTACAGGAACCTATAACAAATTAAAATTTAAGAAAATTGGGCCATGTAAGATTTTAAGAAAATTTTCTTCTAATGCTTGTGAAATAGAACTTCCAAGAGACATTGGAATATCTCCAATATTTAATGTTGCATATTTGTATTACTTCAAAGGGACAGAGGATGTTTCAACTGATGAACCTGTAAGTGATGAAGATTAGACCATTGGATGGAAAGAACAAATACCTAAGGGAATTGAGAAAAAGATTGAAGCGATGTTGGATAAGAAAGTGACAAAAAGAACTAGAGGAAAATAGTACTTCTAGTATTCGATTAAATGGAAGAATTATCCAGTGGAGGATGCTACTTGGATGACAACAACCGAAATTTCCAAGTATGGCATAAGTGTTGAAGATCTCATGAACCATTCTTTTCTTCCCCAGGAGTCTAATGTAGGAGCATCTGCTAGTAATTTTCGATATTGACCAAGGGTCACAAATATTTATCAAGGGAGTTGGTTCCCTAATCTTTTATTTAATTGTAATATCTAGATATTCCTAGAAGATATCTTCTATCGAATAGTTTAGATTGTTATTGGTTTGTTGCTGATATGTAGAGATAATTTCTAGATTTAAGAACATAATTCTAGATTTGGAATTGGTTTGGATAGCTCATAACTTTGTTAGTTTGTGGGCTACCCGAGAGCTCTGAGTTTTATTGATTGTTGTTGTATTGAGAGAAATTTAGTAAGTGTGAAGAGCGAGTGTGAGACTGTGTGTTTGCAAAGGTCTAAGAGACCACGAAGGAACATAATGCCATTTTTATTCCTTTGATCATTGAATAAATAATTGTGTTTATGAAATTTATGCTCTCAGTGTGTGTATTGTTAAACTCTACATATCCATTGTGTGAATAGAGTGGCGAATTATCATATTTGTAGGTGACCGTGAGGAAAATCAGAGTCCATTCTTGTGTATTTCGTAAGTTGCAGAAGTGAGAAATTGATGGTCGAGATTAGATCTAGGAGAGGAGCTCTACCAGATTGACGGTTCTCGTTGATCGTCCATATCACCCCAAATACAAGAGATTGTGTGTGTTTCAGACCCTCCTATCAGAGTCTCCATCCAAAATTGAACCCCGACGCCAAAACTGTGAGAGTGAGATCTAGCCATCCATCAAAGTAGATCCTTGTGAGAGATCTACCGTTCATCGGAGCCGGCTATCGGAGTTCTAGTTCGCAACCCAATTCCAAACATAGCATTACGAGGAAGAATTGGGACCGTTCATCGGGGAGAGGAATTAACAGTGGAGATTGGACCCTGACCTGAATCCGACAAGAGATCAACGTCGTCTATCGAGAAGAAAATCAACAACCACGATCTATTGTAGATCGACCTTTGCTTATACTTTGAGATTCATCTAACCGCCTGTCGGACATTGATCAATGTGCATGATTAAAAGATAATTAGAGTGACCCATCGAATCTTCCCAAAGCTTTAGAACTCCAAAACACTACTTTGACCACAAGGATGAGATGTTTTGTCCGTTAAAAAGGAAATTGACAGTGATAGTGGATTATGAAGTTTAAAGCTGCAGAAATTTCCATGGATTTCTGTGAGTACTGCTAGTAATTAGGTATGCGAATCTATTTGAGTCCACGAAGTGGAATTTCACCAACAAATATCAATTTATTAACTTTGTTTTGTGGGTTTGGAGCCGTAAGGCCATCACCTTCCAACGTTCCTTTTAGGAGAGCCTAATATTATGAGCCACCATACCAATGGACAAAATTCTTTATCCTTGGAATATCATTTTTTTTAGAAAGCCATAAACCCCACGGGACATAGAAAGGCAAAGTTGAACGATCCTTGACAGAAAGGTCTTCCATCCAAGACTCTAAACATCCCAATGAAGAGTTCTTGTCCCAATTGAAAGTGTTATTGACAATCTAAAACAATTCTTACCAAATAACTTTTGAGAAAGAGAAAAAGAAAAAATATTCTCTATAGATTCAATATCTTTCTTGCACATCAAACACCTATTTGGCCTAATCCAGTTCCTTTTTTAGCCATTATCACAGGTAAGAATATTGCTAGAGAGAGAAATCCAAGAGAAGATTATAACTTTGAGGGGGCAAGCCATTTTTTGGATCCTCTTCCACCACCAAATCCTTTCACCGTCTAGAGTTTCCTCAATCAAAGTCTCATATCCCAATTTTGTAGTGAGCATTCTTGAACCTTTATTTTTGTCCACAAAATCTCATCATCTTGGTCTTAGAGAACTTTGGCACTCTGATTTAAAAGAACAATATAAGTGGATTGTTTTTCTTCCAAGAGGATAAATTCTCAATGGATTTGGGAAATACAACAAAACTAAGGTTCAAACATTTCCTTCCACAAGCCTTGCAAAAGTGTACAAAGCCAAACTATGTGAAGCAAAAGTGGTGAAAACAAGGGAACTAGGCAAAAAAATTAAAAGAGAAGATAATAACCAAAACAACATAGAAACCTTACCTTCCCTCACTCAAATGGAAGAATAAAATGAAGAGATAAAAGATCACAAGAAAACATAAGAAAACATAGAAGATGGAAAGATGAGAGTGAAATGTTTCAAGTACGATAAGYGTGTTTGTGACTACTCTTAGGAATACCCTAATGGTACAAGCCATGTGGTTGTACAGATCGATCATTAATACCAAGACTCTTCACCTTATTTTTYCGATCAATTGGTACATSGTTAGGGAAGAATACTCTCCATCCTTTCTTATCAAATTGTGTGGCACTTGTAGCTCAAGTATGTCTACATGGGTCTATGCCATACTTAAGTTTCAATTGATGTGTACAATATGTMTATGYTTGAATTTGTATGTATTACATTCATAGRCTTGGATGATGTCATGAGAGGATRCTTMTGTATCTCAATGTCAGATTCGACTAGTTTAATATTCACGTATCTATGTATGTGAGATAAGTGCATAAATCCAAATATGTGTTATTTGTACAATGATGGTCAATATATGATGTAGATATTACATGTATGAATTCAATAATTAGAAGTATCTAACATAACTAATAATTAGAAGTATCTAACATAACTACTAAATATATGTATATTATTGTATACGCATCATTAGTGCAAGAGTTAACAAAATTAGTAAGATCAGATGGAATTTCACTAGTGGTATGAATAGTTAATTATTATAATTAACAATTCTATGTTAATGGATGAGTGTCCAAGGTGCAAGACTCCTTTCTTAGTTGCCAACACTTTTTATTGGGAAAGAAGAGGGCTTAGAAAATGGGAGCGTGTGAAAATATGATTGTGAGAGTGGTGGGATAGGTTAAATTAAGAAAACAAAAACAAATGTCATCATTCAAACTTAAAATTGCACACCTCAAACATTATCTATTAATAACTTGAGACATAAATAGTTAACCTACTTAAAATTGCACACCACAAACATTATCTATCAATAACTTGAGACATAAATAGTTAACCTAAGAGGTGGCTCCTAAACCAAGAAACTACCACAAATCTAAGGAATTATCCATTTCAATATGTTTCAAATACTATGTGATTAATAACTTCTTATAAGTTCTCTTTTGATTATAAAATTAAAGTAAGATAATGGTAGGATTAGCAAGTTAAACAAATTTGATTAAGTGTAAATAAATAGATATAAATAAAAATTTCATAAGAAATGTAAACTAATAAATGAATTCATATAAAATATATTAAAAATAAAAATGTACATAGGGCATTTGGATATATATATATATATATATATATATATATATATATATATATATATATATATATATATATATAAAAGAAAAAACCTAAATCTCATATTAAAAATATTTAAACTCGATCAACATTAAATTGGGGGTCTATGGCTAGGGTTTTCCTGGCCGTAGACTCCACGATATGTTTCTTCTTCTGGAGATCGAGCGTGGTGTGTGCTTTTTTCTCGGCGTCTGCCCATAGTCCTCCTTCACCTTCAAAGCCTCCTTCTCCCTAGCTTCTTTCCTGGCTGCGATGTTTTCTTTCTATGCGGGGAGTTTTCGTTCTATGGATGTTGCAGATCAGGCTCTCCTCTTTGGATGAAACGGATTTTGATGGTGGTCGGGGTTCTTTTGCTAGTAAAGACCTCTTGGTGTAGAGATCTCGCCCCGACTCTCTCGTTTTGCTCAGCTCCATCGTTTCTTACCTAGATCGATTTTTTTTTCTAGACGATGGTGTTGTTTTTGGTTCTTGTGTCCTTTTTTTTTTTTTTTGGCTGTCTCAATTCTTCTTCTCTTTTGTTGGATTTATCTTTGTGAGGCTTCCTCTTTTTTCCTGCAGGCATACGTGGTGTCTCCATCCAACCTCCCTCTCTAGTTTTGGGGTCGTTGTCAGGGTTTGATGTATACCATGGGATTCATGTTTCTGGTTTCAAAGTTTGAGTGCCGAGTTTCAGACATTTTCGGCCAGGGTTTGGAGTTTTTGGACCCTCTCTTATTCTTGAGAGGATTGTATGCCTTTCAGACCTAGTCTGGCTTGCCTTTGGGTGCTCTTTGGAGGTTTTCTTTTCTTCTTGCTCTCGGCTTGGGTCTCTTGGGGTTTCCTTCTGGAGTTTTCTCTTCATGTGACAGATCATCCTTTGTGGGTGCATGGATCTGGGTTTGGGTCTTGGTGCTTGGATCTTCCTCTTTGTTCTGCTCTTAGTTTGCAGTTCCTCCTTGGTATCTTTGGTTGTTCAGGGTTTGATGTATGCTCAGTCTCCTCTCCTTTTGGTGGTTGTCGATGGTTTTCCTCCAATATGGCAGGGGTTGTGCCAGAGCTTTGAGGTCCTATTCTTGGGAATGCGGTGTTGTGCATGGAATGTTGGGTGCGGTGTTGTGCGTGGCACTTTGAGGTCCTATGAGAGGGCGTGAAATTTCTGGTCTTCTCTTTATGTTGGTGGTGCTCTACTTCGATGTTGTTTCTATCTGGTTTTGTCGTTGTGAGGGTTTTCATACCACTCTGACATGGTCCTTCTGGCCACCAGGGTTTTGTTGGGATTGCTTTTCTGGGTTTATTGTTGTGGAGGGACTTCTTGACCCGTGATTTTAGATCTCTTTGGGGTTTGTTTTCCCCAGTTCCTGATTTTATTTTTTTCTTTGTGGCTTACCAACCATATTTTGTGTCCCTTTGGGATCTCTCTACCCAATATGGGTCATTATTGTCACCTACATAATGTAATTTGGTTTTTTTTCAGATGAATAAAATTACGTTTTTTTCCGTGGAAAAAAATTATATTAATTGGGTGTAGCTTAAGTGGTTGTGAGGAAAATTTATTTCCCTTCCTACTCAAATTCAAATCCCATTTTGTCACATTTATTCTATTATATTAGTATATAAACATTTGTGGACACATCTAAACACTATTATTAGATGATAATGGAATAGGAGCTTAAATGGTGTTCCCACTAAGTAGGGATGAGATTGATAGCAGGGGTGGAGGTCCATTCCACTTATTTTTTTCCTCCACTAACCTCAAAACTAAAGGGTTGGGTAAGGACACCCAACGCTCCAATACATGTGATGGATTTTGAGGATGTAATGGCCTTCTCTTGCTTTGTATTATATATTATAGAATATATTATCTGCACAATGATTGAATTCAATAGTGATGTCTATCCAAGTTTGGGAGCATGCGATACTCCAATGTAATTAAGTGTCACTAAAATGAATGATATGTCATGAAAATAATTAGCATTTAATTTAGTGTTGTTGTTACTTCAATTTAGATTTAGAATGGCAGACATGGATAAAATCTTATCTAGCATCATAAAAAACCGACTTAATAAAACTATGAACCTTAACTAAGAATTGAGACATGAAAATGAAATTAAAACTAGGACCACTATTTGGGTGTGTCTTATCCTTGTTATTCATGCAATAAGAGAGTTGTGATGAGTTTATGGTATTGTGATCAAGGCAAAGACCATGTAAGAATTTTATAAGAGATAACCCTATGGGTTGGTCATCTAATAATTTAAATGTAGTTGTTGATGGACAAAGAGAGCCCCACCATTATGAAAATTAAGAGTAGAGAACATAAGCATAATTTTTAAACAACTTGTGAGTGATTGTTTAGAATCAATTTAAAGATAAGTTCTAACCTATAATGTTTTATGATGCCAAAGGGTTTTGTGAATGGTCATTTAGATTCACTTTAAATATAAGGTATAACCCAACATGTTTTATGATGCCAAATGATATTTGCATTAAATATTTAGCAAATTTACCCTGAGAGTGAAGTTTGTTGCAAGAAAAATGGTGGTCATCATACACTCAATGAATATGATTTCAATTGAAATCATAGCCATGAGCATGAATTTTGTATAAATATGAAAGGACAATGTGTAAGTAGACCTCATTAGCGTCACCTTCAAAATATAACCTTATCATTTGTAAATGTGAATGATGTGTCATCATTGTGTGATAGGCAATGATGACTTGTAGGTTACCAAAGGATCAACTTCATGAGGAGGTCGACAAGTTTTAAGTTAACTTGGTGTTTTTGTATTATGGGTAAAGGCATGTAACAATTTCCATAGATAATTCTTATGTATTATATGTTGCAGGTTATAAGATCTACAACCTTATATGGAGATAATTATTTGTTGGGGAGAGAGGGCTATATGATGATTCACAATTGTCAAGTTAAACAAAATAATATCTAAATTTTTGGAGAATTTGGGTTCATGTGTAATAGGAGGTTTAACTAGCTTAGTCACATAGGTTATGCACCTAGGCTATCTTAATACTTAAGTGTGTGGGAAAGATACTTGACCTTGAAGTGGGTGTAGTGTTGAGTTTGCCATGTCAAGGGTTGTGGTCATATAGTATTTTATCATCATCTTTGTCAACATTAAAAATGTTGAAATTGCATTGCTATGAGTGGTATCTTGTATCTAAATTACATGTTTGTGTGTGTGATTATGGAATCGTGAGGAGGGTCCCTATGGGCCATCACATTTATTTCATTATTGTAAAATGACATATGTATTTTAGAAAGCGTTAATCATGCATTTTGACTAAGTTTACAATTTTTTGTCAAAGAAACATATATGTATAACTGACATGTAATAACATATGTTAAGCATGAACATTAAGGATCTAACCAAACAGAACTCCCATGGCTAACATTAGCATCACAAGAAAATAAATAAATATGAAATGAGAGATATGAAGGAAATATGTATAGTGGTAAAATCCTAAGGTGGGAAAACATCCACTCTAAACAAGTCCTCCATTCATTGTAGAAAACCTCATTACAATATCCTCCAAGAGAACTCTCAAGCATGGAGTTCAAATGGGACCCATACACTCTCAAAAATACATTGTTTATCTAGCCTAAGGAGGCATAGGGTTAAAGATAACAATAAATACCATAAGCCATGATCCACCTTAAAATTTAGTTCCAAGGAAGAATGAATTTATAGTACCGAGGAGAAACCTAGATCATTGATCATAGGGCATGATTAAGGGTTAATATCAACCAAACCATGAAGGTGGATAGTGAGGTAACTAATGATCTCATCAAGCGATAAGGGAGAAGTGGTGAGTAAGAATGACCTATCAGTATAGGTCACCATTACCTAAGAGACAAGAAACCACCAAATAACTCCAAAACTATCTCCATGTGCAAAGTTATAGTGAGGCCTAATTACATGCATAAGTGCCCCAAACATGATGTTAAAATGATCATCATTATGACACTAGGTACACGACCATGTCAAGCCACTAGACAACATTAAAACAAATTATAATATTTCCCTTAATGTTGACTAGAAGAATGAGTACCCATGCAAAGGAAGGACCTAAGGAACGCCATTACATTAATAATTCTATTGTGGCAGGGAGCGTTGGGGGGCATGGAGTGGGTATAAGATAAAGGTTTGGTCAGAGGACATGACTGGATTTTTTGGCTCGAGGACACACATTTCCAATGCAAAGTCATGATTTCCCATGTTTCAACTTAAATATGTCTCCTTGTATGGTGGTGTGCTATGAAAGGGTGGTTGGGGGTGTTATATGACACGATAACGTGGGAGTTATTTGTGGAACATTTAAAAGGAAATATTTTTCTAGTTAGTGGAAAACCAACCAAATTAATGTATTATATTCCCTGACCCAATGGACTAAGATCATGACCAAGTATGAAATAAGGTTTACAAAAGTATTATCATATGTACGTCACTTTGATACATAAGATATCTACATTAATTGGTTTATTAGCAGGAATCATGGGAAGATGCTAAGCATATGTTTTGAGAGTTCCCATTTTCTATTTTATGTTGACTAAAACTCTTGAATGAAGTTTTTGAAGGGTAGGTGTATGTAGTACCCTACAAATTTTAGCTTACCTATTTTTTGGCCTATATTATGTTTTTTTATGTGGTTTGAGTCAATCATCACAGTCATAGGGTTAATTGAACCTGGTTGTATATATATATATATATATATATATATATATATATATATATATATATATATGGAATTGAGACATATTGTAACATTTATGACTAGACATGCCACACTATATCAAGACACGAGGTCGTAATTTTTATACATACATACATATGTATGTATGTATTTATATTTATATTTTCATATAGATTGATGTTGTTAATCATGCATTATGAACTTTTGTTTCAATTAGGAAACCTTCATAAAAGACATTGTTTTAGTATCCCCCTGCTTGTGTTTAGTCAATTCAATACATTTAATTATTGTTATGATGGTGTTATCACACAAGATGTAGGTTGGGAAAATCCCGACCCAACCACCAATTGGCGACAACTAGGAGGGAACCTACCCACTGTCACCTTAGGTAGGTGTCCCTATCACTTTAGAGGTGAAGTAGTCACCTCAAGGGGGGAATCCCAGTGACCCTAGGAAGGATTGAGATAGAAAGTGATAAGTGTAAGTGGATGTTCCTAGAGGTCAATTCTTTATGGAGGGAAAATATTGTGTAAGAGTCTTGGGAAGGTTCAAGGGTTGAAAAATGAATTGAGTGATCTGCCAAGTGTGAATACTTGTCGAGACACAAGGAAAACAAGGCATATAACGTAATATGTTAGTTGGAAAAGCAAGTTAAGCTTGTTGTCCCTAATTGTAGCAAAGATAAATTATATATATCAGCTCAATAAAGATAGCAAAGGCTGCGATATAAAGTGCTAAGCATTTGATAAAATAGACAAGAGGTAAGTTAGTGAAAGATAACTCAACTCACCAATGATTAAGAAATAAATTTAACACAAAAAGCAAGGATGAAACAAAAGGTTGTTATAGTGATATTATCAACCTTATGGCTGTATAGAAGCAAGCATAACAACAGAAAAATCAGCCACAAGAAACCACCTCTACCTAAGCCAATAGGTGCGCTAGGCATAGTAGAGGGCTAGGGTAAAGTTAGGGCTAAATCCTAGGGTAATTTTAGGAGTTATTAAGCGTTAGAAAGTTAGTTTTATGCAGCCCTAATGGTTGTAGATTAGTTTTGTAATAGAAGCAAGAAGTTTTGTTTGAAAGGGGACGCCTCAATGAGGCAAGGGAGCCAAAGGCTCAAGGAACACTTTCCTAAAGAGACAACTTTAAAACTTGAAATTTGTACATTTATCAAGGCAACAAATTATTTTTCCATTGCAACAAGTAAATGGCTAGTGCCTTCAAAAATTGGGTTAATGGAGTCAAGCAAAGAAAGAGCTAGAGGTACTACCTCCTTGGGGGTTTAAATCCTCTTACTCCCAAGGCAAGTGTCTCAAGCTAGGGTTTAGGCTAAGAGGGTGTATGCCCTTATACTTCTCTTAGAAAACCGTTGTTAAACCAATAACATGTAAGCATAAAGTGACAGAGACTAAGGTGGGGATGCATGCCCTTATACTTCCCACCTAGCTCTAGAAAATAACCTTGACTTGAAAAATAAATGACAACAACAATGTAGAAATCTTACCAATTCAAGGAAAAAGATAAGACAAACCACCACAATAGCAAGAGAATAGCTTTCCAAGGCTAGTGCATCACTTCCATCAACCAATTATCCAAGAAATAGCCATAAACAAGTGCAAAAGAGGGAGAGCTAGCTAAAAATAGCGAAAATTTCAGTCCAATACTTCTCCAAGTGGGAGAGTTATGTTTTGAAATGAGATCTTATGATCTATATTTATACAAATTGTCTCCATAATAGTTTGTCCACATAATTTTAGGGTAAACCAAAAGACTAGGGGTCAACAACCCTAATCTTTCCCATTTTACAAAATAATATTAAATAATTCACTTAAAATTTACTTTTACACAAAAAAAGACCCTAATTCAAAGTAATGTCCCCCCTTTAGGGGACGTTTTGACACTAGGAGCAATTCGTTGGTCTTGGAGGTGTAGTTAGGCTTCCCAAAGCCACATGTCAAGCATCCAAGTCACTTTCTTCATGGTCAAAGCTTCATTCTCCTCAAAACGTCCATGTGTTAATGAGTGGTAAGCTCACCACCAAACCCTAGCCCCCCTAGGTGACATCATGCTCCTAAAGATGATGTTTTTCCTCTCCTAGAAAAAATGTTTGGCATGTAGGGACCTAACSCACCTAACCCCTCAAGTGGGTAGAATAATATATTTCCATGTAATAAAGGTCAATATTAATAAGGCCTAGCAATAARGAGGAATAAGTCAAATGTAAGAAGACCTAATAGAAGCTTCCGCTTCTAGAAGGATCTTCGTCTAGATTGTTCTTTTGGATAGATAGATTTAGTATAAATAGGAGTAAAGGGTATGAGAAGTTTTTTATTGAAAAATTATTGTAATAGAGCTCTACTCTGCTGAAGGTTACCCCCTCAAAGAGGCAAGTGAACCTTGTTTCCTATCAATAAAGGTATAATTTTGGTGTTGTGGTTCCATATAATTTGTTGTTTTGTTGTTATCTCTGCAATATTTCAGTATTATATTGTTATCTCGGTGTTATTCTCTACATTATTTCTCTTTTCTGCTAATATAATAGACCTAATACCTTACAAGTGGTATCCGAGCACTTTCCTCAGTAGCAAATTGTAGGTTAATTTTTTTTCAGGGTAGAGATGTATTCCAATGTCTTAAAGCTACAAAGATATGTCATTACGTGCATAAATCCGTGGTCGGGGAGTAATACACATGGGAAATACAAGTGGTACTCAAGTGCACATATGTTGGCCACCCTTGTAACCCATGTTGGTACCCCTTCGAGTGGTAGTACATCAGACAACACCTATATACAGATCGACCTAGATGTCCTGAAGCCCTCTATAGATAAATCAATTGACTGCCTGACTGTTATAGTGCCACCGAGAAAAACACTCGGGAAGATACTCTCTAGTACCTAGGTAGTCGGATAGTACGGCTAAAGGAACGATCTAGCCTCCTTAGTTGGTGGCTTGAGATATTGGGCCGAGTACTACTGTTGGACTCCACATGTATACTAGAGAGCTATAGCACATGTAAAACCCTTGTCTGTAGACACCCTGCTTACCCTAACCCTTAGGAAGGAAACATAAACAAAACAGACAAGACCTAATGCCGCACAACTCTGCTTCTTGCATTCTGGTTGCGAAATTACTACATATTTCTTCCTGTTAAGAATTTGGACATTTCAACACTACAATATTCTTCAGCTCGGAGTATAACTCCGCAGGAGTAAAAAAAAAGTATAGTGGTCCCGCCAACACACTTATTTGGGACCTATCCCAGTGGATTCCCCTTTTTTCCCTAATTGCAGTCGTACCTTTCATTTTTAAGCCCTTTTTTCAGTGGACCCAATCCCTTCCCAACTTTCCTATTTTTTTGCCTATCCCATTATATTCCCCTTCTTGCCCTGATTGTCGTGGTACCTATCACTTATAAGTCCTTTTTTGTGGTCCCACCCACCCATTTTCCCTTACTTGCACTCACCCTATCCAAATGGCCACCACTTGCAACCAAGACCTGCAAGCTTCCATCAATCAATCTAAGTAATCCATCCAACAAGTGACATTTGAGATTGGCTCTACCAATTCCCACCTTGAACAATTAGAGACCCAATTCCAACACTAATTTGACACCATGGATGACAAATTCATGAACCAATTTAACACCCTTCGGTCTATTGTCAACCAGTTGTTGAACTACACACCGGGTCCTTCCTCCTCAGAACAACCAGATGTTGTTGATTACTCTCATTCTCTGCATTCTCAATCTAACTCCTTTCATCGTGACCCTTATCTTCCCCGCGTTGACATCAATAAATTTGATGGCTCCGATCCCACGGGCTGGGTCACTCAAGTGGAGCATTATTTTTCTCTGCATGGTATTACTGATGAGTTGGCCAAACTTCGCTATGTTGTCCTCTATCTAGATCATGAACGATGGCAATGGTGGCAATGGCGTAAAAATTCATGTCAAGGGTATATTGTGTGGACCTAGTTTGTTGTAGAGCTCTATGACCACTTTGACATTGATACCCACTATCTCGGTTGTTTGACCAAGTTGAAACAATCAAGCACAATGGAAGACTTTATCATTGCTTTTGAGCATTTGGCCTTTCGAACTGAAGGCACGTCAGATGCATTCTTCCGCAAATGATTTATTAGTGGCCTAAAGGATGAAATATGATCCCAGGTTCTCATGGCCCACCCTTAGACTTGGCCGGAAGATAATAAACGTGCCAAAGAGGCCCAACAAGTTGTTTTTTTCCATAACAAAAAACCCTATTTTGTTCCTCGCCCTCGACGCAGTAGTCCTAACCCCCCTGCCACTCCCATCAAGGTCCAAAAATTAACTAGGGATGAAAAGGATGAACGTCAACTGAAGGGTATTTTCTATAATTGTGATGAAAAACATTTTCCGGGGCACAAGTGTAAGGAACAAAAAACATTTATGGCCATTTCCGAAAATGTTCCTGAAGAAGATGTGACAGTTCCCCTTGTTGAAGAGCCCTCCCTTCCTAGTACCCAGGAGCGCAATGAACCACCTGAATTTGACCCACTCATTTCCGTACATGCCCTCACTGGCCTCTATGCTCCACAAACCCTCAAGCTCATTAGCTATATTAAGCATAGGAAGGTCATCATCCTTGTTGAGAGTGGTAGCACCCACAATTGTATTCATTGTCGCATTGCCCAAGAAACCAATTGTTATATTCATGTTGAATAATTTTCAAATCATGATAGCCAATGGTGGGTCCATGAAATGTGGTGGGTGTTGTGAAAATGTACGTCTTCAAATTGGACATTACCACCTGAAATCTCATATGTTTTCCATTTACATGGGCGGTTGTGACATTGTGCTAGGTGTTGAATGCTTACACACTTTGGGTCCTATTCTTATGGATTTTAAGGAATTAACCATGCAATTCCAATAGGAGGGACAAAGGTATCAGTTCCAAGGTCTCACAATTGGTTCTCCTGATATCATCAGTTCCCATCACATGGAAAAGCTCCTCAAGAAAGGTCACTCCGGTATTATTTCTCAACTCCATTCCATTCAAGCGGTTGAGACACCCTTTGTGCATCATGACCTCCAAGCTATCCTCTCCATACATCAAGATGTTTTTTCTACTCCTAGGGGAATTTCGCCTCCTCGTAGTGTTCATGATCATTCCATCCCCCTTGTTCTTGGCAGTCTTCCTCCCAATGTTTTCCCTTATCGTCATCCCTTTTCTCAAAAGAATGAAATTGAGAAAATAGTGCAGGCATTTCTCCAAGCAGGTGTTATCTTCCCTAGTACCAACCCTTATCCTTTTCTTTTTGTCATGGTATTCAAGAAAGAAGGTACTTGGTGCATGTGTCCTAACTTTCGTCCCCTCAATAAACTCACCATCAAGGACAAGTTTCCCATTCCTGTCATTGATGATATCTTGGATGAGCTCAGTGGTGCTCAGTACTTCACTAAACTTGATCTGCGTTCTGGCTACCACCAGATACATATGCAAGAAGCTGACATCCACAAGGTTTCCTTTCAAACTCATGAGGGTCACTATGAATTCTTGGTCATGCCTTTTGGCCTGTGTAATGCCCCCTCCACCGTCCAAAGCCTCATGAATCATGTCTTTCGTCCTTTTCTCCGTCATTTTGTCTTAGTTTTCTTTGATGATGTTCTCATCTATAGTAAAACTTGGCAATCCCATCTTGCCCATGTGGATCAAGTTCTCCATCTACTCTCTCAGCACCAACTTTTCCTCACACACTCTAAATGTGCCTTTGGTGCCTCAGAAGTCGAGTACTTGGGTCATATTGTTGGCAAGGATGGTGTTCGGGTGGATCCTACGAATATTGAAGCAATGAAGGATTGGCCTCACCCCAAGACTATCAAAAGCTTGCATGGTTTTCTAGTTTTAATAGACTATTATCACAAATTTGTTCAAAATTATGGAAATATTGTGGTGCCTCTCATTGCGCTCCTTAAAAAAAAATCTTTCACTTGGACTCTCGTAGCTGATCAGGCCTTTCAAACCTTGAAGGCAGCTATGTGCACTACTTTGGTCTTGGCCCTTCGTGATTTCACAAAGACCTTTGTCCTAGAATGTGATGCCTTTGGGAGAGGAATTGGAGCAGTCCTTATGCAAGAGGAATGTGATGCCTTTACCAACAAACAATTTTCAAAACGCCATTTGGGCCAATCAATCTATGAAAAAGAAATGTTGGTTATTCTGCATGTCGTGGATATCTGGCGCCCTTATCTATTGCGGAATGCTTCCAAATTAATACAGATCATCAAATCCTCAAGTATTTTCTAGAGAAATGACCTTCCTCCCCCGGGAAACAAAAATGGGTAACTAAGCTCTTTGGATATGATTATGAGATCATTTACAAGAAAGGCAAAAAAAATGTGGTTGTTGATGCTCTTTCATGAAAATATGAAGATGAAGGGCCCCTTTTCTCCCTCTCCTTCATTGTACCAGATTGGCTCCAAGYTGTTCGCCAGGAATGGCTACAAGATCCTAAAATTTTGCATCTGATCCAACAATTGCAAGCCAATTCTCCAATTTCCCCAGGGTACTCTTGGCACAATGATGAGCTTTGCTAAAAAGGYCGTTTGTATTTAAGTAAACAGTCACAACTTAAATCCACGATGCTTTCTAAGATTCATGCTACACCCACAACTAGGCACTCGGGGTTTACCAAAACCTATGACCAGGTCAAATGTTCTTTTTTCTGGGATGGTATGAAAAAAGATGTTCGCACTTTTGTGGTAAAATGTGATGTTTTTCAATGCAACAAGGGCGAAAAAATCAAATCTCCTGGCACACTACAACTGCTTCCGATTGCACCCACTATTTGGAGGGACATCTCTATGGATTTTATTGTGGGATTACCTAAATCAGGCAATAAGTCAATTATCATGGTGGTTGTTGATTGTCTTTCCAAGTATGCTCATTTATTTTCTCTTCAACACCCATTTACCGCATCCACTATGGCTCAACTTTTCATGGATCATGTCTTCAAGCTTCATGCCATGCCTCATTCTATTGTTTCTAATCGAGATCCCACTTTCACCAACAATTTTTGGCAAGAATTGTTCAGGCTACAGGGCACCCAATTGTATCTCAACACCACCTATCATCCCCAGACTGATGGTCAAAGTGAAGTTGTCAACAAGTGTTTGGAGACATATTTGAGGTGTTTTTCCTCTGAAAGGAAAAATCAATGGGCTCAATGGTTACCGTTAGTTGAATGGTGGTACAACACTTCTTACCATACAACTACTCACATGACTCCTTTTGAAGCAATATATGGACAAAAGCCACCTTGCGTTCTCTCCTACATGCCAGGTGTCTCGAAGGTCCAAGCAACTGACCAAACCCTTACAGTTCAATAGGTTATTCTTCGTACCTTCAAAGAGAATTTGGTCATGGTTCAGAATCGCATGAAACAACAAGAAGATCAAGGTCGCTCAGAACATCAATTTGCTGAAGGAGACCAGGTATTTCTTCGACTGCAACCTTATAAGAAAACTTTACTCAAGGTTTAACATTGTCAGAAATTGGCACCCAAATTTTATGGTCCTTGTACAGTTCTCAAGCGCATGGGACAGGTGGCCTATCAGTTAGATTTTCCCAGTACTTCTAAGCTCCATCTTGTTTTTCATGTCTCATGCTTAAAGAAGGTGATTGGAACTAAGTGCCAAACTCAAACCAGCCTTCCCGAGTTGGATGAAGAAGGATCAACCTAGTTGCAGCCACGAGTAGTTTTGGACCAGCGTGAGCGTTGTCTTCGTTAGTGCATCATCAAGGAAGTGTTAGTCGAGGGGAAAGATACAACTCCAACATATGCCACCTGGGGGCCAACTACCATTCTGCATCAGTTTCCTCATCTCAAGCCTTGAGGACAAGGTTGATTTTAAGGGGGAGGGAATGTTAGGGACCTAACCCACCTAACCCCTCAAATGGGTAGAATAATATATTTCCATGTAATAAAGGTCAATGTTAATAAGGTCTAGCAATAAGTAGGAATAAGTCAAATGTAAGAAGACATAATAGAAGCTTCCACTTCTAGAAGGATATTCCTCTAGATTGTTCTTTTGGATATATTGATTTAGTATAAATAGGAGTAGAGGGTATGAGAAGTTTTGTCTTGAAGAATTATTGTAATAGAGCTCTGCTCTCCTGGAGGTTTCTCCCTCGAAGAGGCAAGTGAACCTTGTTTCCTATCAATAAAGGTATAATTCTGGAGTTGTGATTCCATATATTTTGTTGTTCCACTGTTATCTCTGCAGTATTTCCGTATTTTTTTGTTATCTCGGTGTTATTCTCTGCATTATTTCTCTTTTATACTAATATAATAGACTTGGTAGCTTACACTCACCACCAAACCCTAGCCCCCCAGGTGACGTCATGCTCCTAAAGATGACATTTTTCCTCTTCTAGGAAAAACGTTTTGCATGCAAGGGCTAGGTTATGTCTCTCAAGTCATCTTCGAGGCCTCCAAAGTTTCATATCTCTCATTCGGCATGCGGGCCCTTGGTATCCACCTGTGGGATTCAAGCCCCGTGGAAGCCAAATCTAGGTTTGTTCCTCCAAAAATGTCCACCAACTGGGTCTTGCAAAGACAAATAAGCATGCCCTCCAAGGATCTCAAATCAAAATATCATGATAAGTAATTCAAGTCAATAAATGAGACACCTAAGCATGTGCATCAAAGATTACCCTGTCAAACAATTAATTTCTCAAAGACATTATGTGAATTTCCAAGCTTGGATATGGGAGGGTTGACGAGGTGTCCTATTGGGTAGATCTTGCCCTAGGTCAAGGAGTGCTTCTAAGAGATCCCTCTCTAAGCCATGTAAAGTGGATGAAGTGGTTACATATCAAGACTCAATGGCCATGGGGTTCATGAAATACAAGGGGTTGTAGTGTCTCATTGATGGGTGCCTTTGTAAAGGGTGTGTGGCACCTTTGTTTGCAATGCAATTTTTTCCAAACCCGTCGTTTTGCCATTATTTGTTTCTTTCATGTTTTAAGGATGAGTTGAAGGCCACTATCCTGGTGTGGTGTCCAAATAATGATAGTGTCACTCACGAATACTTTTGCAGAAATGAGAAGGTTGGCTCGTGATGAGACCCCCTTTCTCTCAGTTGTGCAACTGAGAGTCACTATCCTGGCTTGGTGGCCAGATGATGGTAGTGTCATACTACTAGATATACATGATCATTATAGGTTAGCTCGTGATGAGACCTCCTATCCTCCAACTAACCCCCTAAGCATTCTTTTACTCTTGTGGGTTCCTCTTTTCTTACAGATAAGTATTTCATTGCTTTATTGGGGGATCCTTGGGCATTTTATACATAGGATTTTATCTTTTACCCAATAATAATCCCTCTGGGCCTTCAACCCCTTCTTGTGTCAATACACCCTAAAATACCAAGAGATAAGGAAACGATGGGTTTAAGTGATGGAAAGTGGTATGTATGGTCAAGAACGATATGATGGCTCTTCAAGGGAGTTCCTAGTAGCAAACCCATTCCCAAGAAAGACCACTTACTAGGGAACAATGTCAACCACCAAGCTAAAACAGGGTAAAAGGAATAATGTCCAAGCATATGTCATGAAATCTAAAGCAGTCTAAGATACAACATACTCAAATGCCTCAAATATTGAAATGACACTTACCATAATACCTGACTTGTACCTCATGGAGCAAGGCCCATTGCCTCTCGGAAGCCAGCTGGTGTGGTGGATGCCATATAAAAATATATGACCTTTGTGGTGGTGAGAAGGGTCTCCATTTGTGCATGTGGACACTGTTGGTCATGTAGTCTTTCGACACTCCATATCTGCAACATGAGGGCCTCGAGACATAATCTCCATAATTATCCCACAAAATGGGGATAACATCTAGCTCCTACTTGGGGACATGTGCTTGTAATAGAGTGCATGAGAACCGCAACATCTCTTGGTAGACCTATGCCTGCCAAAACTTAGATAAAAGCATAAGATTATCTAGGGTGGTGCTATAACCCTTCATCCATATACATAAAAATCCAAAAGTAAAAACTAATCTAGAAAATAAAATTTTGCCATGTTTTGAAAATTTCTAAACTAAGCATGGAATCAATATGTAGGTAGAGATAAATGAAATATGAAATGCTTATGAACTAATATGAGCAATCAAGATGAAAATGCAGGAAATCAATATGACCTGCATATTTACTTGGGGCATTGGGACCCTGAAGATCAGGTGATGGGTGATGCCAGGGGAATTCATACAATCAGTGCAACCAGTTGATCATCCCATCAAAGTATCTCCCCCTATGCTTGATTGTGTAGAAAAATAAAGATAATTCAAGCACATAATGATTATGAGCATAAATAGATATATAATCAATCGTGAAATGAAACTCATGGAGATGGGTGGGAGGGAGGAAATCCTGCTGGAAAGAATATCCGCCATTCTAATCATGCAAGGAATTCTGCCTGAAGTGATAGCCATAAGCTTGATCAACCCATATCTGAAGGGGGATAATATATGTAGATGAAGGCCCATCTTCATTTGCGCAAAAATACTCATTGCTTGTTGAGGACTGAGAGGAAATGAGAGATTGGAAGAATATTACATGTTCTCTTGGAGAAGAGGGTAAGAGGTAAGGGGTAGGCTCATGTGTACAAAAACACCACCTCTTCACCTGCGAATCTTCATGAAAATCTCCAATATCAAAATACTTCCGCTTTGAAGAATGAGACTCTAATTGATATAAGGTGGCCACATCCTGGTATTCCTCCAAAATTGAGGACGAAAGTGGTTGAGTGTCCTCGAATAAATCTGTAATCATGTCATCATCAGGCTCCCAAACATATGAATCATATATGCATGAAAATTAGTCCTCTGAAGATGAAAACTCAAACCCCTCTTCTTGAGGGCTACCCTCAATGTCATAAATGGGGTCTCTATCCAAAATGAGACGACCAAAATCCCACCTGCATCTTCCAGTCTGTATGAAAGTGTCTATAAGCTCATCAACCATATGTAAAGGTTCTCTCACAGGACCATCAACAAAAGTGACCATCTCTTTTTCTTCGTGTGCAGAAAGATTAGAGGCATGGACGTCTTTAACTAGACCTTCAAATTATTCATCATTGAGACCGATCGCTTCTTCGACATCATGTGCAGGAGGAGATAAAGGTTGGACAACCTTGCCTTCATCAAGCGGGAGAAAAGATAGCAATGCCTCAATATGTTGCGCTTTATCATAAGTCTTCTTTCTTCTTATGGAAATGCCCCTCCATCGCCTCTTCATCATAAGAGGCTTGATCCTTAGTGCATAGTTATTTTCTCGCTTTTATTCAAGAGGATCTATCATATCCAAATTTTCCTCCATTAATTATTCACTTCCGAGGTCATGGAATAAAGTATCATTAAGGTCTTCGAAAGGGTCATAACTCATTGTGTTCTGTTCTTGATGAATTTATTCATATGTCTTCTCTTCGAGCACTTCTTCATCGTCAAGGGCAAGAAATAACTCTCTTATGTGATTCATCATTTCCTTAGCAACTTTATTAGTAGCCTTTTCCTTTTCCATCTGTAAAAATGCCATCATCGTCAAGTCACAACAAGTTTTGGATGAGGGTTCATCCCATGGTGCCATAGGTCCATTGACTGAAAAGACACCTCAAAGGAGTCATCGGGTGAGATCAAGTCTCACTAAAGGAGAGAAAGGGGGAGAGAGGGAAAAGTGGGTTCTAGGAAGGTGGAGTCGCTAGATGAGCTTCAAGAAAATCTCATCAAAGGTGGAAAGGGAATGTCCCTTGAGTGGAGTCGCCAGGCAAGCCAGGGAAGAAGGATTTTGGATAGCTTGCCAAAGTGTCATTGGCACATCAAATTTTGGTTAGACTTGTGGCATTGGAGAGAAGAAATTTTAGAGTACTACATGTCGCAATTTCATACTAATAAGGGCCTAAATTGCAAAGATACATCACAAGTAAGGTCGGCCAGAAGGACATACTCCAAATCAGGGTTTCAAAGGTATGTTCACTTAAAACTATCAAAATCCATTAGAAAGATAACACATAGAAGAACATATTGGAACAAGTATTACAACTATTTGAGATCTTTATCCTTAATATATTTAGGTTTTGATTTTAGGGTTGGGATTAGACCTCAATTAAGAATCAATGGAAATACCTAAATTTACAGGAGCTGAAGATAAAGATGAAATCAATCCTATGGAATGGTTGAGGTTGGTAAAAGAATATAATATGACTCCTACGAAGGAAAGATATTATTTTTTTGATGAAGCTTGGAAGTGGTGGATGAGTGTTGATCAAAATACTAGATGGCACTGCACATGGGAAGAATTTGAAAAACTCTTCTCAGATAAATGGATTAGGGATACAAAAATGGAGGAATTGTATAGATTTCAAGATGAATTAAAAGAAGCAAAGGAAGAGATTAAGAAGAAGGGTGAGGAGCTATCTCAGATACGATCCCTTAATGAATCACTCATTATGGAGGTTAAGAACTTAAAGCAAGAAAATAATAGTAAATCAAAGTGGGAAAATGATGAGTCAAGGGAAGATTTGAAAAAGAAAGATGAAGAGACATGTAGATTACGAAACCATAATAAAAAACTATTGGATGAGGTCAAGAGATTGAAAGAAGAAAATAAGAATTTTTAAAATCAAGAAGAAAGAAGGATCTTGGATGAAGAATCTACCAAAAGACTGGAAGATGAAATTTGCATGAAGTTTGAGGAATCCTTAAATATTGATGAGGTAAAATCAAAAATACAAGCCAAAAGTGAAGAAGGACGTCAAAATTTGTTAGATGGGATCGCATTGCAACTTCAAAAGGAGAAAGGAGACAAGATTCAAGAAGGTCAACAGAAGATACTTGAAGAAGTTGAAATCCATCTAGAGGATGTACATGCCAAATATGATGGTATTATCTCGAAGGCTAGAGTAATCAAAGACCAAGAAAATATGATCAAGGATTCCATTGTCACTGAAAATAAGATAGATGAAATGCATGTGCTGAGTGAAGGGAGACCATTTAATGTGAAACCGTATCGACACCCTCATTACCAAGAAACATTTCAAGGAAGACAAGAAGGACGATGTCAAAATTATGTAGGAAGAAGATGGAATACTTGTCAATATTCATGGAACAAGGCATCACCAAACTACTCTTCAACAAGCTATTATCAGAGACCAACAATGACTACAAATTGGAGAAGCTTCAACAAAAATACATGGAATCAAAGGAAATAAATTTATTCAACAACTAGACACCAAGGATTAAAACCGAAAATAATTGATTTTGGATGGATAGATCATCAACAATGGAATGAAGAAAGCAGGAACATAAGAAAGGCAAATTACTTGGTTTCATCACATATGAAGCCTTTAAATGCAAAGCTTTGAGGACAAAGATTTTTTAAGAAGGGTACTATGTTATGAACCAATAGGGGCATTGTATGGCTAAATGTATATGATATGACCTCAAGGGGGGCCATATAGGGGCCTAAATGTACATGTAATGTGTAAATACAAATGTAATAGGTTCAACCCAGTGATAAAGGGGCGTCATGTGCAAGTGTGAATAGCTATATATAAGAGATCATGTATTCATTATTTGGAGGTGAATTGTGAAGTATGAAAGGTATTTGGTTATTTGGAGGGGGTTCCCCTATTCTTTAAGGAGTTATTGTGTAACTTATCTATCTTGGAGTTGTGCTTAATGTTGACATTATGTACATGGTGTGTACTTCTGTTATTTTATGATATTTGTAAGCATTTTGGATCATAACATTTGGTATCAAAGGATCAAAATTGAGTGAGACCAATTGCATTGAATAGTGGCCAGGCCATAGTATATCTGGTACAATTTTCAGAATTTTATATCAATTATTGTGCACGGATCACGATGTACAAGTTATGATCTGAAATGCTTACAAATATCATAAAATAACAGAAGTACACACCATGTACAAAATGTCAACATGGAGTACAACTCCAATATAGATAAGTTACAAAATAACTCCTTAAATAACAGGAGAACCCCCTCCAAATAACCAAATACCTTTCATACTTAACAATTCACCTCCAAATAATGAACACATGATCTCTTATATATAGCTATTCACACTTGCACATAAGGCCTCTTTATCACTAGGTCGACCCTATTACATATGTACTTATACATTACATGTACATTTAGGCCCCTATATGTCCCCCCTTGAGGTCATATCATATACATTTAGCCATATATATGCCCCTCTTAGGTCATAACATAGTACCCTCCTTAAAAAATCTTTGTCCTCAAAGATTTGCATTTAAAGGCTTCACATGTGATGAAACCAAGTAATATTACTTTCTTATGTTCCTGCTTTCTTCATTCCATTGTTGATGATCTATCCATCCAAAATCAATTCTTTTCGGTCTTAATCCTTGGTGTCTAGTTGTTGAATAATTTTCTTTCCTTTGATTCCATGTATTTTTGTTGAAGCTTCTCCAATTTGTAGTCGTTGTTGGTCTCTGATAATAGCTTGTTGAAGAGTAGTTTGGTGATGCCTTGTTCCATGAATATTGACAAGTATTCCATCTTCTTCCTTCATAATTTTGATATCATCCTTCTTGTCTTCCTTGAAATGTTTCTTGGTAATGAGGGTGTCGATACGGTTTCACATTTGATGGTCTTCCTTCACTCTGTACATACATTTCATCTATATTATTTTTAGCGACAATGGAATCCTCGATCATATTTGATTGGTCTTTGATTACTCTAGCCTTCGAGATAATACCATCATATTTTGCATGTACATCCTCTAGATGGAGTTCAACTTCTTCAAGTATCTTCTATTGACCTTCTTGAATCTTGTCTTCTTTCTCCTTTTGAAGCTGCAATGTGATCCCATCTAACAAATTTTGACGTCATTCTTTAATTCTGGATTGTATTTCTGATTTTACCTCATCAATATTTAAGGATTCCTCAACCTTGATGCAAATTTCATCTTCTAGTGTTTTGGTAGATTCTTCATCCAAGATCCTTCTTTCTTTTGATTTTGACAATTCTTTTTTTTGTCTTTCAATCTCTTGACCTCATCCAATAGTTTTTTATTATAGTTTCATAATCTACATATCTCTTCATCTTTCTTTTTCAAATCTTTTTTTGACTCTTCATTTTCCCACTTTAATTTACTATTATTTTCTTGCTTTAAGTTCTTAACCTCCTTAATGAGTGATTCATTAAGGGATCGTATCTTAGATAGCCCCTCACCCTTCTTCTTAATCTCTTCCTTTGCTTCTTTTAATTCATCTTGAATTCTATACAATTCCTCCATTTTTGTATCCCTAATCCATTTATCTGAGAAGAGTTTTTCAAATTCCTCCCATGTGCAATTCCATCTAGTATTTTGATCAACACTCATCCACCACTTCCAAGCTTCATCAAAAAAATAATATCTTTCCTTCATAGGAGTCATATTATATTCTTTTACCAACCTCAACCATTCCATAGGATTGATTTCATCTTTATCTTCATCTCATATAAATTTAGGTATTTCCATTGATTCTTAATCAAGGTCTAATCCCAACCCTCAAATAAAAACCTCAATATATTAAGGATAAATATCTCAAATAGTTGTAATACTTGTTCCAATATGCTCTTCTATGTGTTATATTTCCAATGGATTTTGAATCAACTCAATCACACATTCCAATCAAAAGTTACGATAGTTTTAAGTGAACATACCTTTGAAACCCTGATTTGGAGTTTGCCATCTTGGCTGACCTTACTTATGATGTATCTCTGCAATTTCAGGCCTTCTCAGTCTGAAATTGTGACCTGTAGTACTCTGAAATTTCTTCTCTGCAATTCCACAGGTATGACCAAAATTGGATGTGCCAAGTGGAAGTTATGATAACTTCCCCACACCTTGCTGATTTTTGGCCTTTCCAGTAGAGAGAACTTGTACCAGATATATTATGGCCTAGCCACTATTCAATGCAACTGGTCTCACTCAATTTTGATCCTTTATAAATAAGTTATGTTTTTTTTACCTGTGATATCTTATATATAGTTATTCACACTTGCACATGAAGCCCCTTTATCACTAGGACGAACCTATTACATATGTATTTACACATTACATGTACATTTAGGCCCCTATATGCCCCCCCTTGGGGTCATATCATATACATTTAGCCATATATATGCCCCTCTTGGGTCATAACACCCTTTCTCTCAGTTGTGCAACTGAGAGTCACTACCCTGGCTTGTTGTTCAGATGATGGTAGTGTCATACTGCTAGATATCCATGATCATCATAGGATGGGTCATTATGAGACCTCATATCCTCCAACTAACCCCCTAAGCATTATTTTAATCTTGTGGGTCCCCCTTTTCTTACAGATAAGTGTTTCATTCCTTTCTTCGGGGATCCCTGGGCGAAGCATCTGGAAGATTTATACATAGAATTTTATCTTTTACCCAACAACAATCCCCCTAGGCCTTCAACCCCCTCTTCCCATAGAATGAGAAAAAACCCCTTCTTGGGTCAATACACCCTAAAATCCAAAGAGATAAGGAAATGGGGGGTTTAAGTGATGAAAAGTAGTAAGTATGGTCAGGAACAGTACGATGGCTCTTCAAGGGATTTCCTAGTAACAAACCCATTCCTAAGAAATACCACTTACTAGGGCACAATGTCAACCACCAAGGTGAAACAGGGTAAAAAGCATATTGTCCAAGCATGTGTCATGAAATCTAAAGTAGTCTAATATACAACATACTCAAATGCCTCAAATATTGAAATGACACTTACCATAATACCTGACTTGTACCTCATGGAGCAAGGTCCATTGCCTCTCGGAAGCTAGCTGGTGTGGTGAATGCCATCTGAAAATCTATGACCTTTGTGGTGGTGAGAAGGGTCTCCATTTGTGCAAGTGGACATTGTTGGTCATGTAGTCTCTTGTCACTCCATACTACAACCTGAGGGCCTCGAGACATTATCTCCTTAGTTATCCCACAAAATGGGGATAACATATGACATGTGTGCACTCTAGTGGGAATGCAAAATAGATACATGTTCATGCTTGGGTGTTGACCGATTGACTAATTACAGGTTATGCATCCTTGATAGTGGTAACAATCATGAAGAGGTTATTTCACCTTTGATTTATGTTAAGAATCTATGATAGTAGCAAAAAAAAATGAGAAGGATAGAATTCCTTTGTTTCATGTTATTCATGTGTTCTACTGATGACATAAGTGTGGAGGATATCATACACCTTGATTATTGTTTTATTTATCTTGTTGTTATACTATGAGTTTTGTAAGTCATATCATGATGGATATGAGGGCTTACACTAGCAACATTTATGGACATAGTTGAACACTAATGTTAGGTGATATTGGGCTAGGGGTTTGAATGGAATTCCCAACCAACATGGACATTATCACCAGGAGGGGTCAAGGTCCATTCCCACATTTATTTTTCATCCACTTACCTCAAAATCAAGGGAATAAGCAAGGAGGCCCAACCCTCCAACATATGTGATGAATTTTGAGATACTAGTCACTGGCCATGATGACACAATGGCCTTCTCTTGATTGTTATTCCATCTGAGAGAATCCAATGTGCTCAATGTTCAAATTGGGTAGTGATGTCTATCTGAATCTAGAAGCATGCAATACTATGGTGTAATTGAGTATCGTTAAAATGAGTGATATATCATGCAAACAATTACAATACAATTTAGTGTTGATGTTACTCCAAATTAGAATGCTTCTCGTGTGTAATTATAAATAATTATATATCTCAATAAAAAAAATATAAAGTATATAAGAGTGTAATGAATTGTGATAAGAGATAAAAGTTGAAAAAACGTTGTTGTAACTACTACCTTTGGGGTCATTTTTTTGACGTGAAATCAATGTTAAAAATGTCGACTACACATCAAAAATGATTTTCCTGAATGTTAGCTAGGCATCGAACTAGTGGTGTCAAATATTTGACATTCCTCTGGTAGAATACACATCGATAACCCAATAATTAACATATTAAGGATTTTTATAATCGTTTTTGTTATTCGTTGGTTAACCAACATGTCGTCTACTTGTAATTGACATTAAGAACATCAAATTAGCATGGATTTCCATGCTTTTGGAAATTCTAGATGCCCTTATACATCAATTTATCTATGCTACTTAGACGTGCAGGATACATGTATTTGACATGGGATCAACATGAATTTGATGTCTATTCTACATGTATGCAATGTGTATTTGATGCATATTCGACATATGTGAGATCATTATTGGTCTATCATGTGGTAGGTCCCATGTCAACAAAAAAAATTGTGTACCATGCCACATGGTAGGTGCCATGTAGAAAAATGTTAACGTGGAAGGTGTCATGCTGGCCTTTTTTAGACATGGCACAATACACATCAATATTTTACCAAAGTCGCACCTCTCACATGGTAGATGTAGAAATTTTGCACCTCTCACATGGTAGATGTAGAAATTTCGCACCTCTCACATCGATTAAGTGACATTAAACCAATGTTTTTTTTGAACCTCAATGAGAGTATGACCTGTGTGACCCCAAATAATGTCAACATAATGTTGAATAATCAATGTGTATGCCAAATAACCAACACTAAATCGATGTATGAGACTACAATAAACTTCAATTGGATGTTGAAAAATCGATGTTTACATTTAGTTTTACAAAAAAAGAATCAATGTTGGGAGAGAGTTGGAGCTTGATCCATATATAGTCACCTCATTAATCTATACCACAATGCTTCTCAACAACTTGATTTCAAAACCACCCAACAATAGACATATTAAAGATACACCAATAATGAATCAACACTAGTATATATAAATTCAAGAAGAATTACCATATACACATAGTGGTTGGATCCCATCAATCTTTACAGTTCTTTAAGCCATGATCATTTTGGCAATGAAGCTAATGATATAAGTAAAATGTGTTTTATGTGTTTTGTAGCAACTTAATTCAAACATGATTTACATTGTTTTTAGACGTTGGATTCAATCTCGATTTTTTTTTAAATATCACTCAAGCCTTCATTCATAACTAGAATGGTTGGATGAACAACTAATAATAAACTCAAGTTTTATTTTCTTGCAAATTCATCATGACAATGACAACCTATTTAATATTGCATTGCCTCTAAAAATACACCCACAACAAGTCACATATAAATGGAGGCTATGTATAAGTGATAAACCATTACCATGCTTGGAGGGATTGGAATATTGGCTTTTTCTAGTGGTTTCCATTTACTACGACTAACACAAAAAACTCAAAATGCAATTTACTTATGATGCTTATGTTATCCAAGCATTTTTTTCATGGACATCTAGTGTTGGTTTGATTAATAACTTCTCAACACCCATGTACTACACCTACCATGATTTATTGAAGTGAATAAACACTATAAGAGTAAATCATAGCTTAAAATTCAAGAAACCCATATAGCATACCTTCACCAATCAATGCAACTACAAAATTACAAAATAATATAATTGAGTAGGAAAATATATGGAAATACACAATGAGAGGTATAAATTTCGATAAAAAGTAGATGAGAACACTATCACCAACACTTCCAAGCCCAGATAAATTTGATTCCAATGATCAACACTATAGCAAGGTTATATTCAGTAATAAAACAATTTGGAAATCAAGTTAGTGGTCTAAGCATGTTAACCCTACAATCTTTGGCAACCAAGTTGATAATACAAAAAAAATAATATGTTCACAATGCATTGGCATCCAAACCAGTGGAAAGGACATACAACCAATCCCCATACCTTCCAATGGAGAGAAATCCACATACACCCATTATTGATTTAATGCAAACTAGAGATCATTGAAAACATCTCTAACAACTTTAGGCAATTTGGAAACTCAAATTGGGTTTTAAGAACATCAATTCAATCAAAATTCCCCTTGGACACATTGCTTTGGACTTATATAAGTTGGTAGGTGAATTTTTTAAGCACATTCAAAGAGAATAAGCTAAATGATTAGGATAAAATATAAGAAATATCATTTATAATGGGGAAAATTTCCACTTAGAACACTAGTACATTTGGGTCAAATTCTGACGGCGTGTTCGACGCAATTGCCACTTTATATTGTCGGGAGAACGACAAACAAAATACCTCCTCAAACGTCATTTCACATGACGTCTCTTTTCTGACGACATAGATATCGTCTTTATTGCGACGTTTCATGCGAACATGTGTCATCTCAGATTTGACTGTCCAAACCCCAGATTTGACGTTGCTCTTGCCACGTCCAAGATGTAGCTCTTGCCACCTCCAAGACGTCACTCTTGTCAGCTCCCAAACTTGTTCTTGCCACGTCTTGGAGGTGGCAAGAGCGACATCTTGGAGGTGGCAAGAGAGACGTCTTGGAGGTGGCAAGAGTGACGTCTGGGAGGTGGCAAGAGAGACTTCTTGGAGGTGGAAAGGGTGACGTTAAGAGGTATCAGCTCCGACGTGGTTGCTATGGGAGAGACACTCTTAGAGGTGGCAAGAGCGGCATCTTGGAGGTGGCAAGAGTGACATCCTGGAGGTGGAAAGAGAGACGTCTTGGAGGTGGCAAGAGAGACGTGATGAGGTATCAGCTCCGATGTGGTTGATATGGGAGTGACACTCCAAGACGTCGAATAGCGATTGTGTTGCAGGTATTTAAAAAAAAAATACAATATCAACACTGAGAGGGATAGGTAGATTAACCTTTGCTAAGATACTAGCCATATCAATATTTAAATCTATACGATCGGTCTTCGGCAAGGTTGGTTGAGGAGGAGGACTAACTTCCAATGGTAAAGGGGGTCTTGTCTATTGAGGTTTAGGATCACTAGGCTATGTCTCGGGTATGTTATCACATGAACTCACAATTGTTGATCTAAAGTCTTAAATCTCAAGTGAAATCATGTGTAACTTAGAGGGAAGGCCCCTGTCACCTCACCAACCCTCTTTCACTTCAAGCCAACTTTCCTCCAACTAAAAGGGGTTTCCCTCAATTAAGATTGCGAGGACTTAAGGCAAGGAATCTCAATGTGGAGAGTGAACTCCGAGAAAAATGTGTTTGGGTAGCTTTAGACTATTGAAGAAAGTACTTGGAGGTCTCAAGATCAATGTCTTTTCATTGGGAATATGGATTTAATGTAGCGCTTCAATGGAGACCGAGGGAAAAGTAAGACTTGAAAGTCTATCAGAGGATTATCACCTCATAAGCCTAGATCAACCTCCTAGGAGAGAAAACCCTAGAGTTTATCCCCTCATAAACACTAGGTGTCGTCCTATCCCTTCAAGAGATACTAGCACAAGATCAAGACAACTATGTTTTAAACCCTAGGGGGATAGCCACTTCTAACCCCTAGAACTAAACCATAGCCAAGAAAAGCCTTAAGGGGATATCCACTCCTAACCATTAAGGAAAACCTTGAATGTTTCAATGAGTTAAGATGGATAAAACAAGGGAAGGGTATGATCACTCTCAATCCTTCCTTAGGGTTTCGAGATTGATCAAGGAGACAAAATTAAAATGCAACTATTACTCTAATAGAGCATTCACCAAGATATCCTAAGAAACATCACATGAAACATAATGAAAATGCTTAAGCTAAGGTACATAGCATTAAGAAAACCCATTTTCACGAAACATCCACCAAAAATAAAGAGAAAACATCCACTAGATCAATCTCCAAAAAATGTGCCTAAGTATAACATAAGATGCTTCAACAAAATTTTCTTAAATGAGGGGAAACGAGGGGCTTTGGTGCAACATCTAGCCTCCAAAGACCCTTCAATGCTCTCTTTTCTACTCAAAATCAGCTCTACAATCTTCAATTGGGCTAGGGTTTCCTTCACCAAGCGTGTAAGAAAGACCCAACATCTTCCTTCACATGTGGGAATGTTTGATTCAAAATGAGATAATGTCGTATCACAATCAAGAGCCCACAAAACCGTCCAAGGAATTACCTTCTTTACCAGTTAAGCAAACAAAGAACCATTATCCATTTACACATGGGCGTAAGAGATTCAACACAAGCACATAACCTTCCTCAAGGGGTTGGCCCTAAATTTCTCTTCCACATGAAACCCTAGTCCATATGTAAGCTGTTAGAAGAGATGTATGTAATAGAACAGTTCTTAATTGAACATGTGTTCAAAGACACTGAAGATGAACAATTATTGAAGACTACTATGGAAGTTGAAGATGATAAAGCCAGAAGGACTTGGCAAAAAGATGGCAGATAGTCTGAAGACAAAAGGAAATTGTAGATTGCAAAAGAAGGAATAGAAAAGAGGCATGAAGATAGCCTTATGTCAGGATCAAGCAAGGGTATATATGCAGTGCAAACACTTGAGGTAATGGGATTATCTCTTCAAATTTTATTCAGTGATTATGAACCT